>JAODLL010058063.1:0-18317 GCA_026546735.1 Forbesichthys agassizii | reverse complement strand
TGAGTGTAACATGAGTGTTGGTATTACTTTATTTTTTGTATATTGTATTGTTTTAACTCATTTTGAATTGTTTTTAAAGACGTAGTGTGAAGGACTTTGTGTTACATGAATTTGTATGAAAAGTGCTATATAAATAATGATTGATTGATTGATTGATCTTAATATTAAACAGAACTGTGTGTATAGTGTTCGTTCCCCAAGCCTTGCTGTGTGCAATATTCATCACTTGGAACCGCTAGTTGTGGCTGGACTGATAATGAGATTTGATTATCATCTGCAGACGTGTCCTTGACAAGGAAGTAGTGGGCTAGTTTCCGACATGTTATGGTAGCGGTGGCTTTGAGCTCTTTCTGGGTGTTTGCACTTGATGACAAGTAAAGATTGCACTGAGGGGCATTTGTATTGGTCCAGCCATTAACAAGATGCTATGCTGCTTCAGTTGTGCTGGATTACCTTAAGCGAGCTCAAGTACGTCATACACCCTTGGGTGAACACTAAAACAGCAAGTCTGGTTTGCGTTCGTGTGTGTGTGTGTGAGAGAGCAGCATATACAGTATATGTATACACTGGGGAGAGCCAAGGAAGAGCAGATACAGTATGAATATGCACAATATGACCTTGTTTGTTGGCTTTTCTCTCGGTTTAGTCGAAGCCGCGGCCCCGCTGCTATTAATGGAAGCAAAATCACTTCCCTCCCGGCAAAAGAAATGACAGCTGGCTGGCTGAAGCCATACCGTTAAAGCTCACAGCGCTGACATATCTTGGGACCCTGTGACTCAGCAAACTTTACTATTTTTGTTGTGTTTCATAATCGATAAGTGCACACACAGAGAGTGCTGGAAGTGATGGTGGTGTTCGCCAAGCAATCTGTAGCAGCCAAGAGAAATAAAACTCTGTGCAGACCTGTTACAATGGAGGCTTATCTTAAATCTATCTCATCTTTAATCTAGCTTTCCTGTGTGCCATCTTCGCCGATATTTGTTTTTCTCTCAAGAGGGTTCACAACATCGCACAGCTTCACATGTGCACATCACATCCAAAAGGTGTTGCATAGTGTGATAATAGGATCGAATGGCTTAGTTCAACAACCAAATGTACTGTATTCTTAGACATGAAAAGGCATTCTCATGAATCATGGTTTGTTTAATTCGTCATACAATAGAACAAACCATGTTGGGTAAATTACTCAAGAATTGTAATAAGCTACTATTTACTTATTACTCCTTCAAAAAGTAATAATATTACTTTACTTACTAGGTATTGAATATAATTAGTTACATAACCAGTTACATAATTACTATATTACCTTCACAATCCCTACCCTGCCTCGACCCTTCAAAAAAATGACAACCTGTGAAGCAAGTTCATTTTAGAAATGAATCCTCTTTATTGGAACAATAATTAACCTTATTGTCAACAATCAGCCAAAGTGAAAATATTGCAGCCTCTCAAACCAGATGATTGTACAGGTTGGTTCAGTTAGCCTACCCTAAGTTTGATAGGACCAGAAATCTCGTTCTTGTAACGCAGTAATGCAGCCCTACTTGGATTAGTATTTGTAATAGTATTACTCTTTTGGAAATAGTAATTAGTTATACTAGTTACTGAAAAAAGTAATAACATTACAGTAACTAGTTACTAGTAACTAGCAACTGCCCAACACTGTTGATAAGACAATGTTAATAAACGGAGTTTGACTTAAAACCAAAATAAATATCTCATATGACCATTAGAGTTGTTTTTTCTGCAGTTACAATGATCAATGCTCAAAAGACTAACTGGAGCAGGTTTAGGCATCTTGCTCAAATATGCTTACGGACAGGTTGGGCTTCTTGTTCAATATTTAATATTACAGTACTGATAACAAATGAAGGATACTGCCGTAGTACTTATTCACACTCGCTGTTTCAAAATGGCTCTGTCCCCAGAAAGCACCTACAGTAGCTGTTAACTGACCATGCCTGCCTGCGGCTGTGTCAAGGTACAGACACCAGAGGTCAATCCTGTTCAACCAGAGCCATCATTTAGTTATTGGCTCTTGTCCCACTCAGCACAATGATTCTCGATATGCCGTGTTGACAGATTGCCCAACACAATCTCTAGTACCACAGTTGACGTGTGTGCAATTTTGCCTCCATCCGCCATGCTTGTGACAGACTTCCACCGCCTCCTCGGTAGGCTGGTGCTGGTGAAACATAATCCAGCTCTTCCCAGGTGACATTGTGCTCTCAATCCATGCCCCCTGTCTGTGTCACGTCCACTATTAAAACTGCTTTCTCTGTCCCCTTGCACCTCCGGCGGCAGCGACCTCATTTCCCTGAACGGTCCTGACCCTTATTGCTGGCCCTGTCGTGTTCCAGTCCACTGGCACGACCTTGTGTGTGTGACCTCCAGCTGTTTCTCCATCCCGGGTACAGTACAACGTGGTCCACATTACGGGGTATACTTGATATGTATGGCAGATGTATTTTGTACTCTTTTTGTTAATTCATAAGGCACATGTGTCCCCATGAATTAACACTATAACCCTATGACATTTAGCCAAAGTGGATCTTATGTTCCTCCTATACGGAGCGATGATGCTGTGCTATACAGACAGAACAGAACAGACAGTCTTTCTGCTGAAATCCCTCAGCTGAGAGCCTTCTGGATTTTATCATTATCATTGAAGGAACCTTTTGTAGTTATTTCCATGATTTAAATTTAGTGAACTACACATAATAATAATTTCAATGACAATGTGTTAATCTATACCTATCACCATTAAAATACTCAATACACTCCAAATTACTTTCCGCAAGTCAAAACTGATGATCAGAATTATTTACCATGTACTGAAAAACTAAATATTTTAAGATTGAGACTATGAAACGTCTCTGCATTGAAACCCAGTAATAACCTTAAATCAAACGTGCCTCTGGATGGGTTTGTTATGGAAATTCACAAAAGTATTCACTAAAGCGTGATACTATCAAATAAGATTGAACACAATATTTATTCTCGTTTAGAGATCTTTTATTCTATGCTTGCAAGCGGGCAACTCTGTGTGAGAGTGCGATGAACAGACTTTAAAGAGCAGTATTTTAACACACAACAATACATCAGTCAAGGACTCTCCAGTCATTTACACTCCCTAACTTTGGTCTTGGTCAAAGTAAATCAACGAGTCAGGAAGACACATAGGCTCAGTTCTCAGACGTAGATTAAGTCTAGTCCTAGACTAAAACCTTTTCTCAGTGGTGATCTTTGACTTTTCATTTTAGTTTTGGACTAGTCTTAATCCATGTCTGGGAAACTGTCTGACAGTGATAGTGAGATGAAATGGGCATACATAACAAAGGTGGCTGGTAGAATTGTGCAAGACCTTTGCAATGGGAAAATCTTGTGTACCTCTTTTGAAATATATATTTCATTTCAAACATTTCTTATTCATGAAGGGCCATAAATATCACACAACAATTTCAGTTGGTTTAAGCATATACCTTCTCTAAATGTAACCATATAAATAAGCATCCTATAGAACATTTCCCTCGGGTTTAGTTTAAGGCTGCACTTTTGCAGTAGCTCTTAACTTCCTCCAGAAAACCTGTTCCCTTAAAGGTCCTATGATATGATATTTTAAAAGTTAATATAGCTAACTATTTTCTATGTAAATATATAGTGGAATAATTATGTCCTGAGTAGAGCATGACATTGCACCCTCTCTGTGTTTTAAAATGAGCTTCTCTGTTCTTTGTTTTCATAGCCTGTCCGTCTGCATTTGCATGTTAGTGTGTGTGCATGTGTGGGCTTGTGTATGTGTGTGTGTGTGTGTGTGTGTGTTTGTGAGCCATAAAGCATTTGTTTTGGTCTGAGATGCTGGTGCTACATCTAGTGGCAGTAAATACTTTAAACCAAGGTTGTGCTAATGTAGGATCAAGACCACTGTCCAGGACTACTAAACTAGAACTATTTTTAAGCATGTCTGAGAAAGACCATTTTTATGATTGATTAATTATTTTTTAGTATAGAACTATATGAAACAATTAATCCCCTCTCTGGGAAATTACCATCTAAGATTGCTCTATTTCATGTTGTTAGAAACACCTTGCCTTTTCTCCTGTCTCCTTCAGTGCCATCTGTTCATCACAGTCTGCACAATAAGATGTCTGACTGCTATTGCTTTGGTGTCCCAACCAATCAGTGTTGGCCTACAGCTGAAGACTTGACAGAGCCAGTGTGAGTGTAAGGTTCAATAAAAATAATCTTGATTATCTAATTTAGTAGCTCCCGTGTTGAGATAATTAGTGGGTGCCGTGATGGCGTGTGTGTGTGTGGGGGGGGGATGGAAAACAGGTGAGTTATGGGGACATTGTGGCTCATTTCTGAACGGTGACCTCCTCCAGACCTCTCTGTCACCCCTCAAAACAAATTAACTCACACGTTTCTGACATAGGAGGACAGTGGGACAGTTTCTTGACCTTCCCGTTGTTCAAAGCAATAACCACTGTGACAGGCACAAATGTCAATGTGAAAGGTGCCCGAAGCTCACGCGCGTCTCAGGAGAATGTGTCAAGACAAGAGCCTTGAAGCAACAATTTTATTTAAAACCATAATGGTAGCTCACATGCAGTATACATTATATCCTTTTTCTAAATCCAAGAGCTACAGTATGTCTAATATAGTAGGTCTGGATAACCAATATGCCAACAAAAGTTTTGTTTCATAAAAGTCAAAATAATTACTGCTTTAAAAATACATATGGCTCACATTTGGGTCTCATGGCCAGAGTGGCTGCCAATTACCTAATTAATACTAATAACCTGATATTCAGTGTCACTGAATCAAATAATAACAAACATCCTAAAAATGTTACTATATACAAAATGCATTTCACGAAATGTTATATTTTCTGAGTTGTCTGACAAATATCCTAATTTTTCAATCAGCCCTGCTGTTATCTTTCCTAAATAGCAACTAAATAGCAACTGTGGAGAACATGAGACATCTGTCATATTTACTAGCCTAAGTAATTCACTTCTGCCATAAATGTCTCATTATAAAGTCATTGTGAAAATGCACCACATCCTCAAGAGGTGAGAGTATTTCTTGCTTCCACTACACGTCATGTCTGTATGATCCTGTGATTTTTGCATTACACAGAGCAAATGCACATGGTAAAAGGCAGATGGTTACATATAAGAATACCCTGGATAAGTGTGATATACTGGCACTTTCCTTGGTTATTACTGGAAACATGATATGGCATTTACATGTATACTGGTGTCACAACTTCATGATTCAATTCATTCAATTGTATTGGATCCAAATATAGTTATATAGCAAAACCTCAGTGCATCTCTAAAGGCGAAAGCTTTGTTATCTTAATATGATGACATTTGAGACATAATCTGGAATCATTCAACTTTGATGACATGTCAACTAACAAATCAAATAAGAATTAACATGGTTAACTTACATTAATTGTGTAAAACAAACAACTACAAGCATACAATTGAATATTTATTAAAATAATATTTCCTTATTAATAATGGATGTGTTTTACTGAATGTATTAAAAAATAGCAAACGCTCAGTGCATTCTAAAAGGTAAAAACTTGAATTTGGGATCATTCAACCTTGGTGACCACTTACAATTCACATACACAGTTAACATATTTATCTTGATGGACATTTACCACCGAAACTAATTGTAATACATAAATAGGCTATGTGAATGCAAATATTCAGATGCATTTTTCTCAAGAGAAATGTTTCAACTATTGTAGTAGCAAATCTCTAATTTAATTTCCCCTGAGGGATCATTTGTACGTTGTGTTTATAGCTGTTTGTTTGACTGATGTTTTTTGCTATATGTCGACTGTATCTTTGTTGTTTTTGGATTGATTTATTAAAATACTTTGCTGCTGTTTGTTACTCGACTGAATTAATGAGGCAATATACCACCTCACTGGGAAATAACATTACCCGGTCGTTTAGTATGTAATCTAGCATGCCAGTAAAGCTATCTCCCTCATGGACACACAGCAGGGACATTCTGTCATTTCAAGATGGAAGCAGGATGTCAACAAGCTAAACCTCACGATCCAAATCTGGAGATGATACACGATTCTGTAATTGTGTCATTATTTCGACAAGAAAAGCCAGACATGCGTTCAGATATGCGGTTACTGTCTTTGGACAAACTAATCCATGCCTCAGCTGGATGTGATTAAGATGACAAGGCGGAAAGGAAGATGAGCATTGTGCAGTCTGCTCTTATCATCCATGCCTTCAGTAGTCTGTCTGAACTGTAATGAATTAGTAGCAACACGTTTCATAGTGGCCTAAAACAATTGTTAATTATAATAAAGAAAAATAATAAACTCATTGTATTAATTATGATATCTTGAAACACTATTCAAGATGAGAATATTTTGGTCTCACTATTATTGATGTTGATACATCCAACGTGGATGGGGTGCTCGTTTGGCCTGCTTTGGTGTGTACTGACGTGGGTGTTAGACAGGCGTGGTTAGTGGCAGTCTATTGACTGATGGCTGGGCTTGAGAAGTAGCATGCACGTGGATCAGGAGAGGAAGGGCCTCCCAGTGAAACACAAGGTGGCAGTCATACTGCTAATACATAGATTACATTATTAATACTCACAAAGGTGATACAGTAAAGACAAAGAAAGTTAATACTAGTCTTTGTAAGGCACGGTTATAATGCAAAAGCGTGAATGGGTATAATTGGTAGGCAAGCCGTTGATTTGCTTTTTTTGTTGCTGGTATACATCGTGGGATGTCTGTCGTGAGCAGGGCTGGACAAATGTTGAATGAATTCATGAAAAGTATTTTGTGGATGTCGGACATGCTAATATGGGAATCATCAAACACGGGGAAGAAACCACCGGAATTTGTAGGAAAGTAGTGTTAATCCGCAGATGAGCCTATCCAGGTAGAAAAGGCAAGAACTCTCCTGATCCCTTTGATACAAAGGCAGGTTCAAAATGATCCAGCGACTGATTCCAAGACTGCCTATAGTAGGCAGGGGCTCTGTAGGCTATACAGTAGGGGTTCCAGTGCATACCTGGCATCCCCTCGGCCCATTGCTTCTGTCCACATCTGTTTGGCGGAGTGTCCGAACTGAACTGACTTTGTCAGTTGGCGTGAAGATTTCCGCTTGAATAATTGTGGCAGGATCCGCTCTTTTCAACGTTTTAGGTTCACACAGCGGTTAGATCAGGTAATCTTTCAAGACTGATACATTGGATGGACTGACCATTCTGCTTTGACATTTGTTTTAATTGCTTTTATGTGATTTGTCATCTTAATTTCTGTTTTATTCTGTCCTTTGTATATGTGTACTACTGTTTAACTTGTTTGCTTGTATTCTGCGTCGCACTCCTACATAAAGTTCAATTTTATTATTGCCTGTAGGCATCCTTAAGACAAATGCTTAAGCAATACACTTCTTGTTACTTATAGTTGTACTCACCGTAAATCGCTTTGGATTAACTAAATTACCTAATTGTAATGAAGGACAAGAAAGATGGCTGTTTAGTCAATGTGGGACTATACCATGCACCCTCTACAAAACTCCTTGTGATGGTAAATAGGTCAGTGTTGTCTCTGACATGTAATTCATTATCTACTGCACATGAAAAAAACATGCTCCTTCTATATAAGTGTTTCTAGGTGACATCAGTGCTTACAATAACAGACGATTCTGCTACAAAATATTTCCTTGAGAGAAAAGAGACACACCCATTATAAAGTCCATGATGGGGACAAATAAAATGCCGCTCCCTTTTCAATGGATCTCAGGTTTTTAATGGAAAGTCATCAATCTCCTGCCAGGAACATTTAATGTTGTAATTTTGCCAAGGTGTGTTAGTTCCAGTAGCTCAAAGGAATCTGAGAGAGATGGATAGTCCTGTCATCTAAAAGGGTGAGACCTCTTTCTGTGTCTGTACTCACAACTGCCTCTATTTCCATAGCATCAATGCTCCCATCTGCTTCACATTTAACCTGAGAAATTAGAAGAGAAAGACCATTTAAAGAATTCTCTGAATAGAACTCTATGGAATAAATGTGTAAAATCAAAGCTGTGGTTGGATGCTTATATCCCACCCATCTTCCCAAAGAGCCTGGTTAATTAATATGTACAATCAAAGTATTCCTGCCAATACTGTATCTGATAGCAATGTTTAGGCCAAGAAGGATTCAGTCAAATTAACAGGCCCACCAAGTCAGAAAAGGACATGTTGACGTGAAATATAATGAGATACTATAATGAATATTTGTCTTTTAATCTGCCCTTGGAGGCATCTCATCTCTGTTCTCAGACAATTTGCCTGAATGTAAAAAAAAAAAGAAAAAAAAAGGGCGAATAGTCATTAATACTGATAAATGAGCAGTCTATTTCTAAGATCATATTTTGCAGAGCAATCTTGACACAGGGAATGTCACCCTGCTCTAACGAGTAGTATTAAAATAATTGTATGACAGTTGGTACAATATATTTGATTTTTTTAATAAAAATGCATAGGCCTATACAATTTTAGCACATAGATTGCCTACAATCTTTTCGTTGTCGTGAATGTGAAAGGTTAACATGTAGGCTAAATAATAATTAAACATACAAATGTTGAATGACAACCTATTAGATAACGTTTACCGAATTCAGCGGCGGGTGTTGGCTAGTGTGTGCGCCCACTGCCAGAGCTGCCAGAGCAGTGTAGCCTACTACTCTGTTATTAATGTAGCCTGGGCCAGTTTGTGCGTGTCTCTTTTTCTCTGTGACTTCATCTGGAGCCATGTATTTCTCCACCTGTCACACAAATAGCCTCACTCTCCGACGTACCTATAAATAGAAGGTGGTTTTACCATTTGCTAGAGGGACACGTACGTTACATGCTGAGCTAACTAATGTGTGCATGTTTAACATCAATTCCGATAAGTTGCGACGGCGCATGTTAACACCAAACACGATTACGTGACATCCCATGTAAACAGGTAACCCGAAACCGTCATTCAGAATGATTCCATTCGGAAAGACAAAAAAGTGGCCATGTAAACCCAGCTATTGATTCGGAGACAGGATAAAAGACCATGTTATGGCCCTATAGCAGCTAACCATTACATAAACAAAATATGCACATGCCTGATGGACTACAATAGCTGTAGTACAACTAACGGCTAAGGTGGCACAAGCTCAAAGACATTTTCTCCAAGAACTAACCATTTCCTTTGTTTTGATTAAAACTGATTAAAAAAGAATTCTAAATCTGATAATCATTATTTTTCGAGGAGACACTTTTGTGTACAGTTTGACATTTTGCTTATAATGTGATGAAATATGTGACAGTTTTATAGTATTTTATGTTGGTCAGAATTGCAAAAGCTCCTGTGAAAGGCAATCAATTTAAAGGTCTCTGACTAGATAAGTATCGTTTTATTGCTATGACATCTCTACTATAGTGTGCTATCTGATTGATAGCATTTCTTTGGAGTCGATTATACTTTTTATTTATTTAGAATTCCTACACTGTGAGACATGCTCTGGAATAATTTGTTAAATAATCCTGTTAAATGTCAAATTAAATTAGGTTCACAATTGTGTTTTCACTGTTTTGATATTTTGATGTGTTTCAATGTCACGATTCTTTTTCTGTAAGAAGCAAAATCTCTAAACACACATTACTTGTATGTTTTAGCAGAAGACTGTTTTGTGGCAAGCAAATGTGTCACTGGGAATAATGTAGTTATATAGCTTTTTTCTCATGAAAATACTGTACATGCAGTATTCCTTTCAGCATAAAAACTATTTTAAAATTGTACAGCAATGACATTGTTTTACTACATAATCGGGATAATTTAAAGCACTTGACAGTTCTACAAGACCAAACTCCAAAAGATCACAATACGTAGCGAAATTATTTGTATTTTTCACAAAGCACATGAAGATGCTACTTTGAAATTGTTCTTAGCTTTTAGAATATAATTTAAAAGGAATCCATACATTTACAAATAAAGCGAGACTCCTGGAACCCTGGAAGAATGGGATAGGATGTACAGGTAATGGATGACAACAATGAGAGGTTTTAGCTGGAAGAATGTGATTGGTCTCTTCTGTAGTGCAGCTAAAATCAATGTTTTAGCGCTGGGCTTTGCCTGGGCTGACTGCTGGAGGTGCTGTGGAGGTCCTGTGGCAGAACATGTCCACAGTTTCTGGAATTGTCTCCCTGTGACTCCATTTTGATTAAATGTTCATAGCAACAAGGCACTTTTGGGATTCTATTTTATTTTGGTGAATTTAATCAAATTTAATTCATTTGATTAATTTAATCAAAATAAAGTAATATATTGTGGAAGAATTTGTGTAATGTGTAAAGCGAGATTAAGTGCAGTGGTGTGCAAAAAGGCTTTAATCAGAAGATTTACCACTGAATATTTTGACTTACTTTACTTGCAGTATGTGTGAATTACATTACACTAAATACTTAACTTGAGGCCTTTAACAATAGTTGATTAAGCTCTGTCCTCTACATTGTGTCAACAATAAGGCCTGACTAATACTTATGTAATCATTCATCATTTATTTTAGTTTGACTTTGTTGTGTTCTGTTGGAGTGTGTAAATTGTGTCTAATGGGCACTTAGGTTTGTTCCTTACGGAATAATGAGAAACCTAATAAAAGGTCAATTACAAAAATGACATAAAAGTATGTATATTTACACACTCTTAATATCAAGAATCACGTTTAAGAAATATGGAAAGTAATATCAGGGTCAGAAAGTCTGAGTAGACATATACTTTCGTCTTATCCATATTTGTCAAATGATGTCTCTCTCGCTATACTTTTGCCCTTTCATAAACCCTTCAACATCTCTCTTTCCCTCTAATCTGTATATCTGTATAGTATCCATTCTCATGACCTGCTAAAGTATGTTGTAGTATTGCTGTTATACAGTATTTCTATCTTTAACTCTATTTCATAATTAATCACAATCTATTACACAGTCTTTACTCAGTTGAATTAATTAGATCAGAAAGTCCATTTGAAGATGCTTGTTTGGCTTTAGAGTTTTGAAGAAAGTATCGCCAGATTTATTATGAAAATCATTAGTTGAAACTAATAACTACTAATCATGTGTTTGCAATTAAGTTCCTTTCATTTTAAGTGAAATTAAAGCAATACATTAAAAAATATATTATCCAGTTCATTAGTTTGTATATAATAGTATACATATATTGGTAGTGCACTTTTTAACTTTTACCTTTGCAACTCATTGTGGAAATACATGCTAACAATTGTCCGATATGATTTGTTTATTACAGGCAGTTATGACCTAATATATTTGAGACCTACAGATTAGCACAAGAAGATTTATTCTCCGTAGAAGTTATTTCTTAATGCTACTGCCAGTTCAGCACATTTTAATTCTCTTAGCTCTCTCTCAAGGTTGAACCATGCATTTAATTTTATGGAGACAAAATGTAACCTATGAAATATGATGTAGTATTTTATCTAATGAGCATTTGTGATCTCTTATGTGTAAACAATATCTTGCTTGTCAAGTGTTTTAAACATGTGTTCCATGTGACATATTGCATCACAATATGTCACTTTATATAACCTTTGATTTCAAGTCACCTGAGTATATAGAAAAGTAACGCTGTTTTTCAAGAACCCTAACATTTTCATGAACAATGAAAAATTGCCTAAACTGGGTCTTTTAACTAAATAATTCCACAGTAAACAGGGACCAGATTTACAGGAGCATTTTATCAATACAATACTTGCGTGTGGGATTAACAGAATGGTGTTGAAAAGATGCTATTTTGATAGTCAACAATAACCCATATTAATAACACATAATGTACAGTATACAGTATCTGAATCTACCCAATAGTACTGGATTCGATTAAATTCACACACAATAATTATTATAAATAATGCTTTATTTATGCATCAAATTTTAATAAAGTAAAGGAACTAATACATCTACAGTAGGTCAAGGTACTAATAGTCTTTCATATTATGAATTTATACTATATTATCTGTTGTTAAAAGTTCTACAGTGTTGGTTTAGCTATTTTCTTTCGTCAAGTAGAACACAACAATAACTTAACATATTAAATTAATGCAATTTGCCGATATTTGAAAATGGATTTTACCCCAGGATCTCAATGGGATTGCGGCAAGGGAATTTTCTTCAAAGGAGAAGCTCCATTGGCAAGATTGCTTTTTCATCTTGCTCTCTCTTTCTCTTTCTCTCTCTCTCTCTCTCTCTCTCTCTCTCTCTCTCTCTCTCTATCTCTCTCTCTCACACATTGTGTTCTATAAAAGCAGATGTCCTCCTTGCCTGAATGGGTTGTTGCCAAATCTCTGGGTTCAGGCCTTCTACTCTTCAGCCTGTCAGCGGCGGCCATAATTCCTCCGTGGAATATGTTTGTGTGTGTGCGTGTGTGTGTGTGTGTTTGTGTGTGTGTGTGCGTGTGTGTGTGTGTGTGTGCTCTGTAAACACCATGCCAGATCAAAATGTCAGCATTTGGTGGCAGCTGGTGTTTTAACAACTGGGGTGGTAGGTTGTAGTCACTGATAGGATCGTTACATACTAATGATTTACCTGAGTCTATTTTGAAGGGAGGTGAAAAAAAGCATATAAAAACATAAATACACAATATTAAAATTAACTTTTGGTGAGAGAAAGGGGGTCTCTGCCACCACTGTGCCAGAAGAGGTAAAACATTCCCTGCAGTTAAGTATAAATCTACCAAATATACCCGTCAATCAATTTTAAGTATGTACATACATTCTGACTAAATACTGTATAGAGCCTTTTGCACGGCCATGTCTATTTACAATAGCTTAGAATATGTTGACAGACCACACAATGTAAATTGGATGCACTCTTAGACCTTGGCCCACAGAGTCTTTATAGTAAATGGTGTAGTGCCGTTAAATGTGTTCACTGGTGTACTGAGCTAAACAATAAATTGCTTATTTGAGTACAGTATAGAAAAGTTTCTTAGTTAAAGACAAATTATGTTATGCTAGTCCCCATACAGCCATAATGAGGTATCCTTGCTCTTAATGCTCTTAACCTCTGAGAAATGCTGACAAGCATAGCTCCCAGTGATAATTGCTCTGAACTGAGAATTCCTTAAAACTTGTTGGCACAATTTCAGTATGAATAAAAACTAAAAGGTACAGCATATAGGTTTCACATTTTGAAAGTGCTGAAAAGAGAAAAACTATTCCCAGGGTGATATGTAAAATACAGAGTTATGTAAAACAAATGGTTGCAAAGAAAGAAGTGACTGTGCTTCAAAAAACAGATGGTAGCAGACAGCCGTCTCATATTGGTCAATATTTTCTAACACGCTACGTTAGGATGCACAGGAAGACATCTTTGGGAGCAAGTCGATTGAATTACTCCAGAGAATCAGTCAGTCAGTGATGATCATGAATAATGTGTGAGATGAAACTTCACCAAAGAGTGGAATCTTGAACTTTGTTCTTAGTGGGAAATTGCAGATACTACTTGCCCCTTTGCAACGAAACGTAGAAAGAGAGGTGTCCCAACATTGGACACATGCATGTGGAAAATCAAATGAAAGAACAGTTAAAACAAGCCTTCCCTTGACATTTAAACCAAAGACAGAAAAAGTAAAAACAAGTGATAGAGACCAAATATTTCAAGTCCGGTTACTGTACGATATTATGTTCATTAACCAAAGTCCCTGAGTTTCATCCACCTAGTGTCACGCTGCATGTCGCGAGGGACTCAGGCACAGTAACAGACAGGCAGAACAGCAGGGAGGCAGTAATAAAACTGGTTAAATACAAGTAGCAAATACAGGTTGGCACTAGATACGGTTGCTCATAAGCATCTCGTCAAACGAGGTGTATCAAACTGGCACCAGCTGGTGGGGGTGCGTGGTATAGGAAACATCGCACCGGAAAGGAGGAAGCCGCATTCCTACGTGGAGGAAATTGCCAGGGCACGTTCCTGCGTGGGGAGTCCTTACGGCACTGAGGACGGTCCAGGGGGGCTGTCCAGTGCTGATCCTCCCGACCGGCACTGTCCAGCGCGGGCCCGGTCACAAACCGTGACACCTAGCTGCTTACTGGGCTGAAGTTTCTAACAATTGCACTGAATCCTGTTGTCTCTGAGTGTCAACCCCCTTCCCCGTGCAGACATAGTCAAGAAGAGAAGAACATAGTTTTACTACAGGGGTCAGGAAAGTATCAGTGTTTGAGAATTCAAAATAACTTGTGAATAAAGTTATTATAAGAAAAACAAATAAGGTACAGAGCAAGCAAGTCTCATGTTAAGTGTTAAGTTCTCACAAAAAATGGTATTAGCTTGTAAAGTATAGCAGAGCATAAGAGACTGGATGTCTCTCAGAGGTGTCTCACACACTGGTGTCCAGACATTTGAATTCCATTTGAATTCCAGACACACAAGGGACAGGAAAATGGAGCAGCTGTTCCATTTGACAAGGTCACAGATGTCAAACCTTTCATTTCCTCAGGATGGCCACCGGAAAATATATGAAAATTCACTAACATGTTGTCAGTTACACTGTGTTTGTAATTACATATATGCTGTGTATGTACTCCATATGTTTATATTAGATATGATTCACCTGAAGCACCACATCCATCCATCCATCTTCATCCGCTTATCAGTAGTCTGGTCGCGGGGGTAGCAGCTCCAGCAGGGGACCCCAAACTTCCCTTTTCCCGAGCCACATTAACAAGCTCTGACTAGGGAATCCCGAGCCGTTTCCAGGCTAGTGTGGAAGAAAAACTTCTCCACCTAGTTCTGGATCTTCCCCGAGGCCTCCTCCCAGCTGGACGTGCCTGGAACACCTCCCAGGTCTGTCCAGAGTCTTCCCCCACCCCTTGACCCAACTCACCACCAGATGGTGGTCGGTAGCCAGACCTGCCCTTCTCTTCACTCAAGTGTCCAAAACATGCGGCCTCAGATCAGATGATACGATCACAAAATCGATCATCAATCTTCAGCCTAGAATGCTGTGGTACCACAAACACTTATGAGCTTCTTTATGTTCGCACAAGGTGTTTGTTACAGATACACAGTAACAGCAGATGTCCTCTCGGGTTTAGATCAGGGAGGCTGTTCCTCCCAATCACACTTCTCCAGGTGTCTCCATCATTGCCTAAATGCAAGTTGAAGTCTCCCAGCAGAACTATGGAGTCCCCTACTGGAGCCCCATACAAGACTCCATTCAGGGTCTCCAGGAAGGCCGAATACTCTGAACTGCTGTTTGGTGCATAGGCACTGACAACAGTCAGTTGTCCCCACCACAACCCGTAGGCGTAGTGAGACGATCCTCTCGTCCACCGGGGTAAACTCTAACATACACCAATGGAGCACAACATTATTATTATTTTTAGAAGTTGCAGTATATCTGAATAATGTAAAATATATGTGAGGGAAAGCAACTGACTTTCACATGCAAACACATTCTGCAAAGTATCTGTTGCTGGGTCTGTAATCTGGCAAGTTCCTTCACACAGGAAGTAATCTAACATGTCAAAGTATATAATAAGAATAACATAGGACACTCCCGTCTGAAATCTGTTGGGAAGTTCTCTTTTCACCCTTTGGTGGGTTCAGCACCTAGGCCAGCTAACACTTTTTGTCACCTAGCATGTCGTGTTCATAGTATTTATGACCTTCACTTTACTTAGTTACTTGTGAGGTCTTTCTTTACATATTTTTACTATAGGGTAACATTATTCTCCTCATTGTTCATATCTCGTCCTTTATGGTCAGTTTTCTCTGTCCTGTGTCGGCAGCTATCCTGGTTTTGACTTTGGCCTGCCTATTCACGTTTGAGTGTGGATTATTCCTGGTTTCCTTGACACGGATCACCTGACCCCTTACCCCTCCCTACCTGTCCTGGACTCTGCATATTACCTAGTCCCATTGAACTGTTGCCTTGGACTTTGAAAAATGAACGTTCTGCATTTGTGTTGAATATATCTGTGTCTCCTGGTCCTTTACTACAGCATAATATGTACGTAAACCATTTAATCTGTACATTTAATTTAAATGAATTATCACATTGTGAGTTTTATTCTAATTGGTGCATATGTAATGCTTAAACATGAATACATATAGCATTTTTTATGGTGTATGACTACATGGGGATTTGATATTCTGAGAGCTTTTGAAAACATTTATTTTGCAGTTTAGTGTCAGACGTTTGGTGACCGATGGTTCCTGTCATAAGTAATACCCATCCGTTGATTATCATACACCTACTGTGCTCCCAAATATTATGACAATGGTGTCTCCAAATGAATGGGTAACAAACTGGTCTTCTGGTTGAATGATTAGCTCTTTATTTCTTTAGACCCTCAGAAGAGCATGCATTGATTTGTAATGAATACATATGGCAAAACAAAAGTTATTCCCTTGTTATTTGAAAACGATGTAAACTGATTTAAGTAGACTGGATCAGCAACTACTATTATAATCAGCTTTATATTAGTTGCATCAAGGAGAGAATGGTTTATGCACTGTACATGCACATACAATTGGAAGTGTTTAATTTATACATAAAAAGATTAACTGTGTGCATTAGGTCATGTAACTGTAAGTATTGACATACGGTTGTTTTAGCATTAAAGGCCTAGGTCAGAATATAATAACAACCAGCATTAATTTAAAGGGCCCACATGTGACCTCATGTGACCTGAAGATATTATAGCTGAGATTGAATCCATTAGTAGCACTGGCATTTACATTCCAAAATTATATATAGGAATATTGCATCTGTCTCTGCTACACATTTATTGAGAGTTTCACATTCAAACATATGAATCACAACAAAATTGAACTGGAGACAGTCAGGACCCTCTCTGGCTTGGACATGTTAAATCATACATTTCAGTTTTCACACAATTGACCTCTTTGTAATATCTAATGCACAATTGTACAGATGACTGGTTTAATGAAGAGGTAAATCTATCAATACAAGTGGATTAATTTTTAAATGAATCTGGGAAACAAATTGGCAATGATGTAGAGTGAAACTGTTCCTTTGATTCAATCATTATCATGTTTCTAATAGAATTTCAACTGAAGTTCTCAGATACATAATTGTCCATTCCCCATTCAATTCTATCATTATAAAGTCCAAACAATGAAAAGGAAAATCCATAACATTTCCATGAAAATATCAGAGTGCAGCTTATTTTATGGATATTAATGCTGTCCTATACTGTAGGTGCACTTAATGTATATACAGTAAGTCAATATTCATATTGTATATCATATTTGTTTCCCCAAAGCAATTTTTTTATTACATTTTTTTACATTTTTTTAATTGGCCTTGCAAATTTATGAAGCTCCATAAGACATGGATGTCAATAAATTCAAGAGAATTAATTGATGTAGCTGTATAGAGATTTGGCAATTGGGTAAAGTATTTAGAAAGAAGGCATTTCCTAGTTTTTCATCATGTCGGTATCCCAGAAGAGCTGTCACATTGATGGACTTCTCACAGACAAAATGTTCAGTCCAAATACTGCCCATGCCACTCCAGTTTCCTGAGCGGAAATGTTAAATGTTATAAGAGCAGCAACTCACAAGTGAATTGTTTATGTTCAAACCTTCACCAAAAGCATCAGGTTATGTCCTTTTGATCATAAGCTTTATTTTTTAAATCCCATGAAATGTCCTGTCTACTCTATAGCTTTAGGCTAAAAGGTATGTTTTCAGTTTGAGGAAAAAAGCAAAACCCGAGGGTTAGAAATATTACATATTTAAGAGACAGAGGCAAACAGGGCCGGGTTGGGACTCATTTTCAGCCCTGGAGTTTCATGCCTCTGACCAGCAAATTTAAGTTCACGACTATATTAAAATAATATAAAAAACTTCAGGAGCAATAGTGCACTGTTCTCTACAGCCTTGTAATTCATTGTAATATTTGACATAGAAACGTTTGATTGAAACAATTAACATTTCCAAATAGCAGAACATGCAGGCTTATTTCATATGACTTTTATCCTATTCCATTACAATCGTGGGCTTTGTATTTACTACCTTTTGATAAAAAATGTAAAAAAGCATAATGAGTCACTGCTAGTAACACTTGATCAATTACCATCCATCCATCTTCTCCCGCTTATCCAGAGTCGGGTCGCGGGGGCAGCAGCTTCAGCAAGGAAACTTCCTTTTTCCGAGCAACATTAGCAAGCTCTGACTGGAGGATCCCGAGGCGTTCCCAGGCCAGTTTGGAGATATAATCTCTCCACCTGGTCCTGGGTCTTCCCCGAGGCCTCCTC
>JAODLL010058062.1:0-42892 GCA_026546735.1 Forbesichthys agassizii | reverse complement strand
AGAGAGAGAGAGAGAGAGAGAGAGAGAGAGAGAGAGAGAGAGAGAGAGAGAGAGAGAGAGAGAGAGAGAATATCTGCGCCCCGACGTCGCAGACGGTCCAAAGAGCCTGCGATGTAGAATGGATGAAATTGGCTGTGCATTTTTCGGGGGGGACGGTCCACAGTCAGTGGTAGGCCAATATCCAATATTTTTCAGGTTCGATTAAAAATCATGGCTGTAAATGTTCTGTGAAATGGAGTATTTAGATTTACAATTCCCGATACCTGGAATTATGGATCAATACAGTAACGATCTACAACATAACGGTTTGGGTGACTACGACTCTTCTTGCTTTTACGTATTTCTATGTATCACCGTTTTTATATGGCTACTTTTCATTTGAAAAACATTTTACTTAATAGCAGAATGATTAATTTAGCTCTCGCTCAGTGGCTTTTACTGGCATGTCAATTTTTTCTGCTCAAGAACATGAAAGGTGACAGCAGAACGAGCGACTGTCGCGACACACTGACACACAGACAGCATGTTAGAAATGTTTAAGATTACACTGTAAATTATTTTCATACGGTCAGTTGCGCAGGCGTAGTTGTCGGTGAGACACTGTCGCCGCACTTCACACGATGCCATAATTCTAGCGTGATATAGAATAATAAACTATACACGCGGGAGGAAAGTGACCAAAACTAAAATGTATATTTGCAAAGTGGCAGCGTGGCAACTAAAGGATTTGACTGAGATACTAAATGAAATAGATACTATTTCATAAACTGAAGAATGTCAGGTATTCCAAATGCAGAAGCCGAAGGAGTGGTCTCCAAAGTACAAGTAAAAAAGGAGATAAAGACAATCGTGGAGAATTTGGAAACCATTCTTGGGGACCTTAAGGATGTCGCAAAGGAACTCAAAGAGGTAAATCAAACCAGCCAGTCTGGAATTTGTCTTTCAATACATGCACTGTATGTCCATGAACCCTGTCGGAGATGTAGCCCTATAAGTCAGATGTCCATACGGCCATTGAATAGGGCACAGGACACACACACACACGGACACACACTGCCTAACACGCATTCAGCAGCTCACTTGCTTGCTTTTCCACACAAACACACGCACACGCGCGACAGAAAGCTCCTCCTCTGCTGCTAATGTAGGCAATGTGATCATTATTTCTCACACGAAAGACGTTTGGGACAGGTTGTATGATGTGAGCTGGCAAGGCAGCTCAACTTTGATCTGCAGGCTTTGAATAAAGTGAGAAAAATATAATCACAATCAATAGTTAATAGAAGGGTTAACACACAGGGCAGAGCTTTTCAATGCATTTCATCACCCTAAGCCAACTGCTGTTTGTTAAGAGATACTTTGCTTATACTTTATGTCTACTCTGTCTGTCTACTGTCCTCTCTATTGGTTTGCTCTTCGTACAGTATCTGGTCTGCCTTTTTCTTTGTTTTTGCCCTTCTTCACCCCTATAGCTTCTGTCCACCACAGAACAATCCATAATAATGTTTCAATGCTGCTTGATTTCTCATGTTGTCTCTAAGTGAATTACAGTCCGAATTCCTCTCACACTTCATTCATATACGCGTGCCATTCCTTCTTCAGACCGTGTTTTGTCTTTGATGCCATGCCAACGACGGTCTTGCGACTAAATCTCTCACGGGGACCAGCTGTGGACTTCAACCTAACCTGCTTTCACAGCAGTTTATGTTCCTCTGCCCGCCACTGCGTATAGGCATCCGGCTGGCTGAGCGGAGCCTCTCACCCTGACCTGACAGCCTGCCATTATAATAAATCCCCATTGCATACGGCAGTCTGTGATTCCTATACATAATGGATGGGATGGATAGTCTGCGCAGCATCTGTCTCTAACTGCCCCGCATTTCCTTATTCGCTGTTTGAACAAGTTGAACTGAATAATACGCCCGTCGTCTTTGTACTTACAATATCTGACAACAAACATGCACCCAAATGAGAGCAAGAAGGCATTGTGGTCTGACATTTGTGATTCTTGTGGTGGACTTTCTTTCTTTTAGTGCTCAAGAAATCGCAAAGAGGATCAGCTGTTGCAATACCACACAAACACACACACACACGCATGCGCGCACACACACACACATACACGCGCGCGCACACACACACACACTGAACATATACCTTGAGGGGGTGTTGTTGTTATCAAAGCAGTATTTGGTGTTTAATCCAATTGAAATGCAGTTATCTGTTATAACTCACAGACAGGGCTGGAACTGAGCCTTGCTCTGAGGGGTGCCCTGCTTAGATGCTTGGCATAACCACATTGCAACGTGATCATCATTCGGCCTACAGCCAACGATACACACTGGGTTATTACTGTACATCTTGCGTGTGTCACAACAAGTTGTGTCACAAGTTGACCATTAAAAGTCTGCATGCACAGAGATGTAAGCGCCATCTCTGCTAGACATTGTGTGTGTGTGTGTGTGTGTGTGTGTGTGTGTGTGTGTGTCCTCTCACCCCCTTCTATTCAGCCACTTTCCATGTACTTGAAGATACTAGTTAGGCTAGTTATAGGGCAAACCCCTAGATGATAATACTCTTTTTTTCCCCAGGGTAATTTGTGTTCTTTTAATGACTAAATCATCAAATGAACACATACGCTATGCCACTTGAGTATAGTATGAACAATATACATCACATCCTATAGATTTCTACTTTATTCATGCAATGTTCAATGGGAGTCACTGAAAATAATCCTGCATAGTGTACTGCAACATGCATTTCTCATTACCCTCCCACTATTCCAACCAAAACACCCTACTAATGTTTCCTTTGGCTATGCTTATTATGAGAATGTGCCATTTTAATTTGCATATATACCCTCCAGGTATATTCCTAACACAACAAGCGATGGACCAGAAAGACAATGTGTGATGAGCTGTGGTAGAGAAGTTGCTTATAGATATATAGTGTTGTGTTTTTTAATCATTTGTTAAGTGCTATAAACATTTCTCAACATGTTTATGTTATAATATAAACTCTATTAGTAATTCATGTGTGTTATGTGTAAGTATGAGTGAGTAAGTATGAGGCCTATGTGTATTTTGTGTGCATTGCCTACTATTTCTACTGCTCTGTAATCTTTTTTTCCCATTTTGTATTTCATTTGTTTTATTTGCATATCATGTGCGCCTGTCACTGCTTCACAATTAGATGGTATAATCCAGAGCCATGTAAAAAGAGAGTCGCGCCATCTCCGTTCACTTCAATGGACTGTTTTTTTCACAGCAATGGTGGATCGTGGAGCCTCAAAATTGTTCCAGAAAGTTAGCCTAAATACTAAACTAAATTATATTTTAAATGTAAATAGGTGCATTTATTGACTACTAATTACCAAAAAATGAAGTTATATATCTATATATATATATAGTATTTAAATTGCCCACCAAGCACTTCCTGGAACTATGTTTCTATAGGTTTTGCCTCTCCATGAATCATGTGACCATTGCATACTCTCGCTTTCCATGGCTCTGGTATAAATGAAAAACAAAGTATTTCCCTGGCATGTCAGTTTGGTCTCCCTCCTCCCTATGGTTATCACTGCACTAGTTCCACCATAGTATCATGCATGTTGTTTGTGTACTGTACTTCTTTGTTGGGCATGTTTGTGAGGCAAATGCATGATATTCATAATAAATCACACATCACACAGATATCTGTTTACACCATGTTCATAAAATGGAGGTGTCTCCCAAAGCTCCGTGGGGATGATTATGTATTATGTCGCCATTCACCAAGCTAATGGGGACACGAAAACATGGGCTTTGTTTCATCTGCTTGGTGAGTTATACCATTGCCAACAGCAGAGGTCAGCTGCTGCATTTTGTTAGTATTCTCGCTTATTCAAAACATTGAAATGGGAAACCACCAGTGTAACACCACAGTATCTACCTCCATAATTAAAAAAAAGAATCCTAGATGACAACCTCAAAAAAGCCGCTAAGGCCCATACATGTTGATTCTTCTAAATACCGTATGTAGCAAAACTATTCTGATTTAGCAAGCTCTGCCTTTTACATATTTTCTTGCTATGCTTATATGCCTGGAAACTTGCAGAGGTGCAGGTGTGTCGCTCAGGGGCAGGATAGTGGTCTGGGTGTCGGGCTCCCAGCTGAATGGTTATGGTAAAGGAAACTGCTTAAGCCAGAATGTCCTTCAGCTCAGTCATTTGTCTTCTCTGTCCTGGTGGTAGGATGATCTTTCTGCCACTGTTAGGAGAGCCAACTCACTGCCCAGCTCATGCAAGATACTCAAAATCTACCTCTGTAGAGTCTTCTCCACATACACTTACCTCTACTTCATAGTCCTTCCAAGTATATTCTACCTGTGAACCCAGCACATATGGTTTCTGTTCGGATACTAATATCTGCTTGCTTTGTGTCAAAGTGATAGGTGTACTGTATACAACAATGAAGCTTTTGTTCACACACCGCACTTCCCACATGCGCAAACATTTATAAATATGTATAACGGCCGTATGACATATAGACTTGCTTTCGGAGCTGCTGTCTTGGTATTGTATTTTCGGTCGGCGGTACTTCATTGATTGTTTTATTTCTCCCTGTTTTAAAGCCAAGTCATCCTTTTTTTATTAATATTGGCATTTCCTTTTCTTTGGAGACTTCACCTTAAATTCTGCACTGGTCTATTTGTCATAAGCTCTTCACAGCTTTGTATCTCAGTGTATGTCTCTTTTTTTGGCCTAGTTTTATTATGAATTTTCTTGAACGTTCTTCTTGGAATGTTACATGTATTGTGCTGATGTTGAAGTATCTGCTGCTATTATGTTTGGAAGAATTTAGAACGGCAAGTTACTTGTAGTTACTGATTGATGGTGTAAACACCTCTGACTCATTCAGTGAGTTTCTGTATGATGCCTGAATAGATGACTGTAGGTTCGTCAAAGTAATGCAGTACATATACAGATGCCCATGTAATCTACATTGGATTACATTGCATTTGTGCTTTGTACTGTGGTGAGTGGTTTCTGTTATGGTTTCTTTTTTCCTTTATGTCTTTCTGGTGGTGCGGAGGCTTGGCATAATATATCACTTCCATCTGGCACTCTCATGGTTCTCATAAAATCCAGTGATATGTCCCTTCTCCAACACTATAGGTTGTCATAGTGATAGCTCCATCGTTTCTAAATGTCATAAATCAACATTTAAAACCAATCTGTGTCACACGTTTAGCTAAATAGGACCGTGACTGACACGCTTGGGCCGTCACGCTGATACCTCCTGCTTGCTCCTCGTCCACAGGTTGTGCACGACATCGACACGCTGACCTGCGACCTGCAGTTGGAGGAGGACAGGCTGACGGACAGCTCCAGGACGGACACGCTGAACTCCAGCTCTAGCTCCACCACCACGACCACCACCACCGCCTCCAGCCTGGAGAAGATGAAGCTGGGCCCTGACGACTGCATCTTCAGACCTCCTCTTCCGCCCGTCAGCATCCCCCTGTCCGTCTTGACCGTGCTGAAGAAGCCCCGCCCCCCTCTGCCTCCGCCCAGACTGTTGAGGTCCGAGGACCACAACTTGAAGAACCTGCCTCATCCCACCTTAGTGCTGTCAGGGAACTTGACCAAGGCCAACGGGACCCTGATGAGGAACGGCGGCGGGGTTTTCCCGCTCAAAGCCAACAGGGACTTCTTCTCCTCCTCGCCGTGTTCTCGCATCTCCAACGAGGACGGGGTGCCAGAGTCCGGCCTGGTGCCCACGCTGCCCAGACCCATGCCCCTGCTCCGCCACGAGACCAACACGTGCACCAAGGCTACGCCCCGGGAGCGCGTGCGCTTCAGCGAGAAGGTCCAGTACCATGGCTACTGCCCGGACTGTGACCTCCAGTATGACGTGGACGACGCCGAGCTGCACCTCCAGGACCAGCTGAACGACATGAGGCTCAGCCCCATGCACTGCTGCTCCTTCTCCTCCTCCCCCCCGGCCGCTACTCCGCGCACGCTCCCTCACACGCTCCCTCACACGCTCCCTCGCACGCTCCCCCGAGAGCTCCCTCGAGAGCTGGTGTTGGAGAACGGGGGTCTCCTGGTAAGCCGCGGCTTCCCCCCGACAGCGGATGCTCCCTCGCTATGCCCGCCTTCCCAGAAACCCCAGAAAACCATCTTACGCAAATCGACCACCACCACGGTTTGACGCCACGCCGCCAACCCCGTATTGCTGGGACATTCTCTTCGACCATTCACAGTGTTTTCTATCTTATGAGAGCTGCTCTAGTTAAACGTACGGATTATCCACGCTGTGGAAGAGAGGGACGGAGCGGGGAGCACACAACAGAGAGAAAGGAAGTAAAAGAGAGAAAAGCGTCGCCATGGGCGTGTGCAGATGTACACGCGGGGAGAAGAGGAAGAGGTGGTAAGTGTGTGTATGTGTGCGCAGTGCACGGCACATGCGTGTGTGTGTATGTCGGTGAGAGAGCGAGAGAGAGAGAGAGAGAGAGTTAGATACCGCATTAGGCTCTGTTTGTTTGCATGTGCCCTGTGGGATTTTTTAGACTGAAAGAAATGAGTAGCAAATGTCCGGGAACTGTCAAAGTTCTGGCAAAGTTGTAGCGACAACGCACTTACAGGAATCTACTGCATCAGTGTCATCCTGGGACTTCTGTGTGCATTGTACTGCCGCCAATCTCATACCCAGGGAGCTCAGTTCCTTCTGGACGGAACAAGACACCTTTCTTCACCATTACATTTAATCTGCAGGACTATGTTCCTTACACACACACACACACACACACACACACACACACACACATAATACTAGCCCCTAGAAGGGGCTATAAGGGGAAATGGAGCGAGTAATATACAGTATGTACAGTAATATAAACTACATACTGTATAAGAATTAGTATACGTACAGTAAACTGTATGGTCCTCTATGCTGTATATGGTCCTTTTAATCTACTGTTCTAACTTCTTCTGACTTCATTTTTTGCTTTTTTAATTATTGTGCATTGCAAAACATCTACTGTACCAATGCGTTCACGTGCACTCCCTCTATCACCCTCTACAATGGCCGTGAGATTAACTGGGCTGCAAGAGTCTCCATTCGCCTCGTAAATAGATAGAATTGGGCACAAAATGTGGCTTTTATCAGCCTGGCGGACTACAAATGAGTTGTATTATCGCATCACGCCCAAAGTCAAGCTAATTCTATTGGCATTCAGTAAAGGCCACTATGAACAAGGCCACTGTGGGAATGTGTGCGCTGTGCACTTATGTGACTAAAATTGTAAATAATGTGTTATGGTGTGTGTGTGTGTGTGTGTGTGCGCGTGTGTGTGTGTGTGCGTGTGTGCGTGTGTGTGTGTGAAGCACATGTCAGACGTAGCAAATGAGGCACTCCTCGGGGCTGGATGAGAATAGTAGCACCTTCCTCCAAGCCATGCCCTTAATTAGCTGGAGATAACAGCGCTGCCTCACACAGCCCTTTGTACCAACATTGGTTTAGACTATGTTTGATCTGCAGAAAGAAAGGAAGAAAGGAAGAACATTGAATATAGGTCGGTGACAAAGAAAACTGGGGAAAGATTGTTTGAACTGAAAAGAGTCAGAAAGCCTATTCAGTATTTAGCAAAGAAAATGAACTAGTGCAATAGAGGTTAAGCCTTTATGGGCTTGGTTCTTTGTGTGTGTGTGTGTGTGTGTGTGTGTGTGTGCGCGTGTGCAGGCGGAGGCATTTGGCTGATTGTGATTGCGTCCAGCACATTGATTACATTTACCTTGCATTAATGAATCCTGATGAATCTGCAAAGAGGGAACTAACACCCCATCAGAGTCCCAGCTTTCTGCTATATAAACAAGCCCGTCCTTATTATTGCCCATAAGGGCAGCTTATAAGGGTTTTGCCGCTGGAGTGCTGCTTTAGCTGCTAATCAGCAAACCATTGAAATTGACATGGAGGACCTGCCAGTGTATGATGAAGGGGGATACAGCGTTTAAACTGAAGAGGCTGTTGTACCACTTGTTTGTATCACATGCTTTACCCCCTTTTATATACTGCACTTTTGTAAAACCTATTCCTTCAACAACTCTCTAAGCAATTCCACCTCATGTATTCATAACGATTACAGTATTATACTTGAATAGACTTAACTTGATTACAGTCACCTGTATATTTGCATTACTCAACTCCATTGCAACCCAATACCTGTGGACACAGGACGTTGATTTTCTGTTTTGCTGTTGTTGTTCTAGTTAACTGAGACCATGGCTCCTGGGCAGAAGGATGAAGTTGTAATGTGCTGGCAGGAGGTGGATCTTCACCGCCCCCACCGTGAGTCAGGAATCACCTACACTGACCCACTCCTTACAGCTCCCGCTCTCTGCTTCATGACCTCTCTCTCTCTCTCTCTCTCTCTCTCTCTCTCTCTCCCTCTCTCTCTCTCTCTCTCTCTCTCTCTCCCTCTCTCTCTCTCTCTCTCTGGTGTCTTTCTTTCGCTGCAAAGCTGATGCTTCACTCCTACTCTGCCTAAGACCAGTGCTGCATCTACAGTACAGTATTACCACATGTGGGTGGGGAGCTATTATTAAAACATCTGATACTGTGTGCTGAGGACCACTTGGAATTAGTAAGCTTACATTTTATGAACTTCTCAACTCTTTTATGCAATCCCATACCTCATATGCTTTCGTTGCTGTGTGGTTTATACGTGCGGGCTGCAGTACTAGCACAGTTTGTCCAGGTTACTGTGGGTGGACACATTGCTTGGGGGGGTTGTGGAATGATTTCAGGATTATGAAATCTTTTTTTGGACTACAGTATTTCTAATCTGTTTTTTTATTATGTCAAATATTGTTTATGTTTAATGGAATGTCAGTGAGAAAATGCATGCATTTTTATGGTTCTATTTTTTAAAGAAACAAATCACGTTTGTTGTCACTAGCAGTGAGTCACTTCTGGGAGTCACAGCTTCTTTGTTGTATTTTTTTATTTAATTTACTTGTCGATATCCAGCTCTACCATTGGTTCAGCATAGTCAAGTCAAGTTCATGTATACAGCCCTTAATCACGTTACAGTCTCAAAGGGCTGTACAGCCTACATTTCATTGCCCGGGAGGAGCAGCAGGTTAAGGGGGGGTTGTTTGTTTGCTTGCATGTGAAATATAGGTTGTAAAGCCCTTTGAGACTGCAATGTGATTAAGGGCTACATAGATAAAATTGACTTGAATATTTGATTATATTTTGTTCAGTTAAATGTTTGGCTTACTGTATCTTGTATGTTTTTATTCAATCAAATTTGACACTGAACGAATGCATTACATTAACTTCCAGATTCACAATAGTTTAGATTCTGTTACCACTTTAGCATTATTGCTTGTTTGCCAACTTGGCAAGCATAGTGTGTAATAGTGTGTAATAACATTCAATAAACGTGTCAGAGTCAGACACAGATTTTGCCTATGAATATTAATGATCCATTGTTTCCACACTGTGATTGTTGATGGTGATACAGTCTGCCAAGACACTTGCATTGTATAATTCTCATCTCCATTTGCTGTGCATCATTTACTTTGTTTCTTTCAGTTGGATGCATTTCATTATCATCTCTGAAATTGAAAATGTTAAAAGAGAAAAAAAAAAATGTAAGAAAACAAATAGCCACAGGAGCAAGAGGTATTACATTCACGAATTGACATGTAAAGTTGACTACAATACTAAATAAACTTGACATATATATTCATAGTTCAGTGCATTCAACACTAAATCTGGTTAGGCTGTTGTGTTTGTTTGTTAAATGCCTTGTTATTGCTCCACTATCTGTAACTAAGATGAAGTCATATTATATGACATAATACAAATGACATTTATATGGATGATTAATGTGAGGTTTGTGTGTGTATGTGTGGGCAGGTGCTTGGAAACCACTTGTGCCTATATTTTATGTACAGGTCAGGAGACGCATCTGTGTGTGACAATGAGAGCGTGAGAGGGCTTATTGTGGTAGAAAGCTTCTGTGGTGAAGCACACCTAATTTGAAAACCTTATGCATTTGGAGATTGGTAGAAGTTTGAGAAATCAGCTGCACCTTGCTCAGCCAAGGTAAATAATATCCCATGAGCTTCAGGTGACCCAGACGGGGTCCTTCTATTCACTGCACTGTAAAGGATTTGACTAAAAGAAAGACTAAATAAATGCCAGCTACACAAGGAGAGGCAATGTGCCAAGCCACATCTTTTTGCAAATAAGAAAGCTTTTTACTCCAAATGAAACTGGCTGATGGCGCTTTACTGTTAACTTTAATTACGTGTACATGATAGTGTGCGTGTGTGTCTGTTTGTTTGACTGAGTTTGGACAATGTTAGATTTTTGAATAGTAATATGTACTGCTCCTTTTCACTTGTTGACAGTTCCTTGACTTCTCAATGCAATGTAGTTGACAAGCTTAGGTGAAAATACCACATAGTTTATGTGGAATAGCACATCATACAACAACTCTTTAGATAACGGTCTGATTTCAGTGACTGTTGCTTTATATTGAGCTGTGTTGACGTGAGGCTACTAGCTACTGCTAGTACCAGGATACTCAAACACGGTTTGCACATAGTTTTATGGGTTCTGGACCACATACGGTTAATTTTCAGCAGTGTTAATAACGTGTTATAATATTGCACGTTAATTCCGCCTCGCCGGCCGTACTACAAATGATACGGGAGGCATAATGTATAGTTCGTTGTTGTTCGTGTCAAACACATAAACACAGCAGCAGCAGCTTATGGCATGTTCAAATGGGGTCGTGTTTACCATTTTCACGAGAAGAGTCCAAAGTTAATCTGTCAACTAAATGTTCCTCATACTGCCAAAACATTAATGTCCTCTTGCTCTTCTCCTCGCAGGACCCACCATGCAGACATAGAGAAGAAGGGCTGTTTGTTTCATAAAATCTTCAACTGAATTTGGACCAGGAAGGAGGGCCACGGCTGAAACCAAGAATCCTCTTCTCTGGAGTCACTAATGACTAACTAATTTGTAATGCAGATGCTTATTCTTAGCCGATAGCATAATTAAAGATATTATTTTATGTGCCTGGGGAGTAGTGTTACAGGACACGTTATTATTGAAAAGTAGAAAAGAAAAGCAAAAACATAAGGTTAAACGTTAAGAGGTTTTAGGTATTACTTAAATATTGTCAGCCACTGTGAGAAATGGTTATACTGGCTTATCCTTCCGCAAGGTTAAAATCAATATCTCCACTCAACCAATAGAAATTAGCTGTTAAGAATTGTAATTGTTCTTGAGTCACTGTCAGTAGAGGCCCCAGGTCTGCCTGTTAGGGAAAACTTGTTCTTTTGGACTGTAAAAAGAAGATCACTATAAAATTGCTGCCATATTGCACATTTACCATTCCTGATGTGACAGATGAATGTGATGATGATGTGGTTGCTGATATGTGTCAACAAATTACAATATGTTCACATTACAGTATAACAAAATCTATCATGCAAGCTATTATTTCATGTTACAGTGTATGGTACAGGCACAGCTAAGGGATCCTTAAGGGGAATCATTTGCATCAAATGTTCTTTCTATACATAAACACATACAGTACATGTAATATATATATATTTATATATATGTATATGTATATCTATTTTTTATTTTATTTTTTTCTACAGAGACCTCAACATTCAAAGATATATTTTTGATAGTGTGTGGGGTGACAATGGTGTGTTGGATGAAGGCTAAGTTTTGAAGTATGTTTTTAGCAGGGCCAAACAGTATCAAATATTTATATATACAGATATATTATAACAAGAGCTCCTTATTTATATGAAACACAAATATATGGTTATCAAAAGCATTTAGGAATCGGGCAAACGGTGTGAAAAGATGTGTAATATCGACATGAGGATTTGCATATAAACCAAATACCTAGATATGCTTTATTCAGAGGGGAGGCATGAAGCCGAATGCGTGACTCTTCCACAATGTCCTGCCATCATCACTGTGTTTTCCTCTATGCATCTCTATGAGGCTGCTCGCAGGTGCTTCAGACACACAGGGTACTCTGACAGACAGAACTGTGTGTGTGTGTGTGTGTGTGTGGGGGGGGGGGGGGTATCACTCCTCTGGTGTGTTTGCTCCCTAGACAAGACAAGCAAAGTTGTGTCTGAGTCCATAGCTCATCTGACACGTCCTGTGTTAAAATGCAAAACAAATGGGCCAGAAATATAGCCTGGTTAAAAAACTCCAGTTTATCCAAACCCTGCCTCTCTGATTAGCTGTTATTTACATAATGCAATGATTAGCAAATCATAGAGGCCATGGCTTGCAAAATCAGTAAGGTTTTTAGCCAGGCTACAAAACACAGGCTATTCTCTAGGTAAAAGTACAGACCAATACAGATCGAGACTGGGTACTCATTTTGGATATTGAGACTACAATAACATGATTGCTGTGCTCATGTATAGGCTACTGGCAAAATGTAAACGCCACACACATTATTTGGACATATTGAGACTGTATCCTTGACTGACCTCTGAAGTCTGAACCACCTGAGAATCAGCTTGAAAAATGTCTCGTTGAGTTTTCAAATAGAATAAGTGTGTCAATAAACTGTTGGAAATAACTTGTCAGAAGTTAACAATTTAAAAATGTTACATTGGTCATATCTATATCCTTAATTTGACATTATTTTTAGGCACGCAGCAGGCACTGTCCTATCTAGGCTGTGAGATGGACGAGGAGGAAGAATGATCTGCTTAATAAAATATTAGCTATAGGGAGTTTATAGTGAGTCCGCAACGTAAGACACGTTCTAGCTACTTGTTATTCATGCTAGTTATATTGCTCGGTAGACTGGTCTATTTACTGTATACATAAACTAAGTGCGCAACCTAAGCCTGTACTCCACTGAGAATGGTCACGTGACAGGGAAAGCCGCCTGATACGTATGCTAAACGAAAGAAAACGAGAAGAAGCAGACAAGGCAATGGAAACGCAGGTATGCGGTAATGCTCGCCAAATGCAACCTTTTGGCACACATTGTTCGCTAGATAAGATCCATATCTACCGTATCATATTGAAAGGAGAACAGTTAGCTTCCCCTGGTTGAAAATACTGACGTTGGATAAATAACCCACGTACCGTAGCCTATGGCTAACACAGGGCTAACGAATCTACGGCAGTAATGAACAGCAGTGGCTCCTTTCGTTCAGACATTAGTAGTGAAACAGCGAACATATGTGTATTTTATGATGCTATAACTTTGGCTAGTCTAAATTAAACAGTGCAACGCATGTGTCAAAAGCTCATGACTATTCACTCAGCTTAACTATGAATCACATGTATGCTTACCTTCGCGGAAAAACTGTATGGTACATTAACTGCGACTGTTAACATTATTACTCGAGAGACATAACCCTTATGACAACTCGAACGAGAATTGATTTATTATTGTTGTGTTTACAGTGACCTATCATACTAATTTGTATATATTTTCTTCATAATCCTAAAGACAAAAGACAAGACAGATTGGATGTTTGGCTCCAAGACCGATACTCTGAAGGTCAATGCTTTTCGTAATGAGTAGGCGACAAATGGACATGAGATAGACAGGTATGTATCATCATAATATTCCTATTGACATCATATGGCTCCCGTGAGTTATTAATGAGTCGGTAATAGGTAGTATCAGTCCTATTAAAAAGAACATACAGATGTTCTGTGGTAATCAGGCACCAGTGATCTCCAATACTCTATATCCTCTATTCTAACCTTATTATTCAGCAAGGATAAAGATATCAGTATAATATAACACATAGCTCAAATATGAACGCTCATATAATATGCTGGGGAATATAGAAATAAATTCACACTGATTATTAAATTGAAGAACATTATGACCAGGTTTAGACAAGGTACTAAACCATGGGTTGCTGTGGCTTAGCAGCTAACACTGACCATAAACCAAAAGATTAAAGTCTCAGTGGTGAGAGGCCATTTCCCTTAATGCCTTAATGCATGAATGAATTCAGGCTACTTGTGTGGAGTCGAGAAATTACACTGTGCTTATTTGCTCATTTAGAAAGGTGGACTACTTCTTTAGGCAAAGGACGTCGAGGCACAATGAAGCTGAACGAGCGGAGTGTGGCGCACTACGCCACATGTGAGTCCCCGCCTGACAAGACGGGGTTCCTGTGTAAGAAGGGCGAGCGCAACACCTCATACCACCGCCGCTGGTTCGTCCTGAAAGGCAACATGCTCTTCTACTTTGAGGAGCGCGAGAGCCGCGAGCCCATCGGCGTCATCGTCCTCGAGGGGTGCACAGTGGAACTGTGCGAGTCTGCCGAGGAGTTCGCCTTCGCCGTCAAGTTCGACTGCGCCAAAGCCCGGGTGTACAAGATGGCCGCCGATACCCAGGCAGCCATGGAGTCATGGGTGAAGGCGTTGTCCAGAGCCAGCTTTGACTACATGAGGCTGGTAGTGAGGGAGCTAGAAAGGCAACTGGAGGAGGTACAGGAGGCGTCTGGAGGTGCAGCAGGTCTGCAGGGCAAGTCAAGATCCTCGAGGAGGTACCAGGACATGCGGTCCAGGTCTGCAGCGTCGTCATCCTCAACATCCTCCTCATCATCTTCATCTTCATCAGCATTGCTACTCAGTGCTCCACTGGTCTCCAGCCAGAAGAACCTCCAGGGTGAAAGCCAGCTCCTCTCTGGTAGCTCCAGGGAGAATGGAATAGCGTGGGGCAGACTGGCTAATGGCTATGGGGAGGTCTCCTGGGAAGCTACCACAGGTACGGAAGACGGGCAGGTGGCTGTAGGAGGTGAAGAGGACGGAGTTACACCTCCACCCGTGCCCCCCAGGAGGAGGGGGACGTCATTTGAGAGCCCGGTCTGCCCTGGCACCACGCAGTTCTCCAAGCTCCATGACTGGTACGGCAAAGAGGTGGAGCAGCTCAGAGTGGAGTGGCTGCAGAGCCAGTGACCAGCACTACATGCCACTTTTGGACTTCTTCTATCATTCCTTTTCATGGTTGGCACCCCTTCTGAGAAAGCCGAAAGCCAGTCTGGATTATAATCACTTTAAATATTGACTCCTTTAAAAATTGATTTTCTCTGTCTGGCACAGAGCAATCTCATCAAATGGTGTGTTTAAAAAGTGTTCATCAGGGATTTCTGACAAACCAAAGCAAATGTGATATTTTTTTCAAAACTATGCCAAGTGACCATTGCCAAACTCCTGGGGATAAAGATGAAAAGTGCTATCCATTTAGTAAAACTGTCCCAAGTGATAGCCCTTTGGGCTAAATCATTTCTTATACATGATAACAAAAGACATAATACTTTTATTCTATATCCACTTAACTTATAATAACACCTTGGCTATGAGCATCTTATCATTAAATATTTTTTTTGAACCATGTAGTGGGATGTAAATGCTTGTAGGCATGGCATTGATTTGGAGGAAACTTGCTCTTATATTCCTCTGGGCTTCCAACAGGGCTAATGTCACTCTAGAGTACTTTGTTCCTTAATGTCAGAGCACAGCTACTTGCTGTGCACTTGGGACCACCAAGCCCTAGGGACCATGGTGTGAGCTAGATGTCTTGCTAAGAGCAACACATTATGGTATTTTTAGCTGCTCTTAGCCCATGGCCAAATGATGATGTGTCATCAGTTTTGTATTCCTTTAGTCTCTACTTGTATCAAATGTCTGTATGTTTTAAAAGGAGAATGTTTATTTGTTCCTTTTTCTTCCATGTTATTAGAAGAGAATTACTGTACATTGTATTCCTATTTAGTTTTTCATTTGCAAAGTGTGCCATGTAAAACTCACATTCAGTCACGCGTGAGTGCATATATATTTTTAGATGTGTGCCTAAAGAGGTCTTTCACAAACAAACACTTATTTTGCTGCTGTCATTCTCATAGGGCTATGATGGCAAGAAGTGCCATTCCTTTACATCTTTTTCTGTTATATATCTCTCTTGACAAAGACTTTCTGTGGTGCAAACCGTCTGACAATGGCTCTGTGCTTCCAGCCAACTTCTGTGTTCTGTCATAGTGGTATGGCCTTGAAGATAAATTATATTGAAATTAAAGAAGTCGGTACAGTTAGGCTTGATGTTACCATCAATACTAATGATATTGAAAATGTGTTCACTTTCTGATGAAAATAATAATGAATGTGGTGATCATAATGTTGAATTTTATAAATTGGCAAAAATATTGAACAATTACTGAAATGATTGTACCTTAATGTCTTATGCATGTAAATCAATAAACATGTTGAAAATGTTCAACTTTCTATAAGTGATGACATCAAGACAGGGTTGTCTGTATAAATAAAGGCAACATTGCAGACCTAATACCTATATAGGCTAGTTGTGAGAAGTAAGCATTTACATACAATTATATATTTTATATATATGTTTTTATTTTTATTTTATTCTAACATTTGACCAAAAAATGGGAGGCGATCTAAAATCGACACTGCGATGACAGGTCAAGGATTTGTGCATTTCAGGCTATCGATCACCTGGTGTCGCTGTGTATTGCATTTAGTCGTATAATAGCACCCTGTATGGTAAAGGGGCCGTTACATATTCTGCTTGCAATGATGGATGGGCTGCAAAATAAAATGGACAGGGTTTGGGCGAATTAAATGTAATGTATCATTGAACGCCACAAACGCAGTTGAATAAACTACGACACAGAATGTATACATGTGTCCGTCACAACACAGCGTGCTAAACAATAACCTCAGTGGGTGTAGCCTACTTATGTTTTTGGTATTGCAGAACCACATGGGTTACTGTGTAGACATGGATGGTAATAGGATATCACAAATGTGTCATCATGTCTATTGGCTATTTTTATATAAAAGCCATATTAAATTACAGCTACTGACCTGCTAGCACTGCTTTACTAAGACAACTAAATGTTTCATATATCAGACAAACGCATCACTGATGACCACCGTTGAACTAGATGAGACACTTTGTGAGCACTTCTGTTCCATTTTCAAATTAAAAGCTCGAAGGGGCAGAATGCAATGCACTAACTAAAACATTTACCGATAAGCCTAACATTCTGAAATAAATTAAATTGAATTATGACTGTAGGCTATATTATTGGCTATGCCAATTGACAAGTAGCCTATTGCCTGCCATATTGCATGTTGACTAAGTTGGCACACAGCGATAGACCAAATGCTTTCATTAACGTTGCAATGGATTCTATAAATATGTTGGCCACAGTAGGTTTGGCCAGTTATGCTAATAATTGTGATATAAATTCGTAAACTGATGGAAGGCAGCCTTCGTTAGAATTATCGCCCATCTTATAACTGGGAAATCAAATAAACATGTCGATACAGCTCAGGTGACATAAATGGTTAACAAACAAATGAAAATGACACAAATACAAATAAACTAGTGATAGACAGCAACTGGAGACTACTAGGCTACTGACCATTTCTAGCGTTACTTATACCTTTATATAAAATAAATATGCGATACGACAGAGTAGCCTATCGGAAATGTAACATGCTGACTATGGCTTCGCGCTGCTGGACAAATCTTTGACAGCGGAAATGATAGTCAACACTTTTTTCCGCGTATAAGTTTCCTTCCTGAAAGTTTTTTCGAAGGATTGTTAGCGTGCCATGGCACCGAGAGATAAACCAACAAACTACCCGACACGCAGGCGTATTTCTGTCATTAAGCCTAGGCTTGAGCTTATTTAAATGCTCCGCAAAGCATTTCCATTATGCGAAGTCCAACTTTTTGGTATGTCGTTGTGCTGCGGTGGGAGCCGATCCAAGATAGCGGAGAACGTGAGTAGTCTATGTTGTCAAAGCCCTGCGTGGAAACGTAACATCGTTTTCGTTGTGTTTTCAGTGATTTAAACAACTTTAAATCGAATAAACTTTAATGAAAACTATCAAAAATAACGAAAAGCATCACTTCTCAATAGTTTAAAGCAAAACGTATATTTACTGATCAAGTAGTCGTCGAAATGTGCGCATGGATGCGGCGCGGGATGATGAAATAAATTATAAGGACCATAAGTCTCCTTGTCCCGAATAGTCGAGTTTTTTTTTTAACCCCTCGAGTTTTTTTTCAACACACAAAATTCGTTATAAGCTACTATATAGTCTTGCGCGAGTGTGCTTTCATCAAATGTAGAGAATAGGCTATTTTCTCAGAAATATGATGAACTAAGATGATTGGCTGTGTTGCAATGTTTTCATTTCAGTGGGTCATCGCTCAGTACTTTACAATTAACAAACTATAATAAACCACGAAAATGTTAAGGTATAACAAACATAATGTTTGCAAGAACCACAACTACATGCTCTTTACTGTCACCTATGCTGCTTTACCTGTACCTGTACAACCTTGTAATTACATAGAATTGCAGTGTGCATGCTTGTGCATGCAGTGGCCACCCTTACTGAATGGAGAGTATGAGCAAATAGATAATCAGCTTAGTTTCACAATGCCATGGTTGTACAGTCATTAGTAAGCAGCAAGTGCATATTATGTTGGGTGTAAAGTAGGGGAGATGGTTAAAATATAGAGGTAGTCTATCATATCCCTACCCCTGACTCATAAACCACATAACTACTGTAGTGTGGATATACATTTGTTTCTTGATATAAATCGAGACATTCCACATTGGCTTTTCTGGTATGGTGGCAGATATTTGACTCACCTACAAAGGACAGACAGAGAAGCCTTGGGGTAGGAAAGTAAAGGCACCCACCAATTAACTACTGCTAAATGTCTGTGGAGTTGTCACATTTGTTTTCCCTTCTGCACCTTTGAGAGAGTATCACATTGGATGACATTAACTATAAACAGGAAGATATTTTCAAACACTTAGTACCATTTTCACTTCTTTAATGAGTACTTCTCTATTAATTTAATGTGTATTATAGGCAGAATTTTATTTTGTTTCTTGGTGTCGTCGAACAGAATAATGGAGAATCCAGTCATACCATTTTGTCTGGCTATACATTATAGGCTATAGCAGCCATTGTCATTATATTTAACAATCGTTAACAACAATATTGAATTATGTAATGTAATATTATCATGTTAATGCAAGTATCTTAGGGATACTAGACTATACTATTAGATTCAGAAAATTATTCTTTCACAATTTCAAAACTCAGGTGTTTGTTGTTGGTCAACCAAGTAGTGACTAGCAGTAGCGTACTAACGCTGTTAGTATGTTTGTTTAGTTTGGTTTAGTTTTGCTAAGGTGGTTACTAATGCTCTTGGTACGTTAGTTTAGTTATGTTAAGGTGGTTACTAATACTGTTGGTACGGTTGTTTAGTTTTTTGTTTAGTTTTGTTAAGGTGGTTACTAATACTGTTAGTAGGCTACTGACTACTAACTACTACGTGGTTGTTTGAAGCCTTAGCTGTCAGCAACAGATGTCACACCATCACACATTGGTTCCGTGCTCATTAGCTCAGATGATATCAGACAACAGCACTCCTTCTCGCCCTGGCTTTTAAGAATTCCACCAATGAGAACACCATTGAGGTCCTTGAACCACAACAGCTCAGGAGGGCAGAGAGGTGGACGGAGGGGGCAATGATCAACATGCCCATATTTAAAGGGATTTAAAGGGAGATACTGTATAGGCTAGAGATGGAGGAATATTAAGGATGTATGGGAATGTGGCTGTGAGACAGGAGGAGATGCATGTTTGCCCTCACTTTCAGGAACAGCATGTAGTGATGTGACCTTGTAGCATGAACAGATATACGGTACACATGTTGGGCAACATATTGGTCTGTGATTTCAGTCTACCTGTATGCCACCACCCTCAACCATTATAATCACCTGCACTCTACACACAGTTGTTGGGACAAATGTTAGGGTGAGTGCCTTATTAAACTATTAACGCCCCCATCTCTCCATCTTCCGGCCCCCCACCCCCCCAAACACACACACACACACACACACACACACACACAGCTACGTGTGTTATACCCATGTCGTCTTTGGAATAATGTTGATTATAGGTCCCATTCAGCTGTAGCATGGAAGGATGTCACCTGCCTGTAGGGTTTTCTCTGTCGTCCCAGGTTTTTTATCTTCTGCATTTGCCTCAATGTGTTTTTTTGAAAGAGCATCATTAGTTATTAGCAATAGTAATGATATCCTACATATCCTATTTACTACATGTAGCACGTTTTACAATAAAGTGCTTTTCAATCAAATAAAACCAGTTAAACGATTAAACAGCATAAATTATAACCCCTGTTCAGGGTTCTTTTAATTCTCATTAATCCCCCCCACCCACAGTGTAGTGTCACTCTCGTGAGTAATGGAGAGAAGTCTTTAACCACAGAGCTTTCATATCTTACATGTCACTTCAACATTTATATAACTGCAGGTTTGGACAATTTCAGTTCTCTGAGGAGGTAGAAATATCAGGTTGGGAAAGTGCTAACCATGTATTTGTCCACATGCATGTTGAAAGCATCTGGTTTTAATTAACAAATGTTCAGCATTATAAGTGGGACCTTAGTGGAATCAGCTGATTTCGGTAGGGTATTATTAACCTCACGTGCTAGTTGGTTTGTTACACACAACCATCTGGGTAGCCGTGAACTATTTAGAAAGGGGTGGGTGGGTACTTTCATAAAAATACTTGGCAGGTGATTGGATGAACTTCTATCATGGTTGGTTAATGTCCTAAATTACGCCTGTAGTTGCCAGTACGACGCTGATTGGTCAGAGCCACTTAGTATCGGACTCAAGCGCAATAGTTTCAAGCTGCCTGTCCAGACTGATTCTTACGAAGCTAGGATGCTAACGAGGCTAGGATGCTAACGAGGCTAGGATGCTAACGAGGCTAAGATGCTAACGAGGTTTGAATACTGTATGGTTGGAGCAGATGTTAGGTTAGTACCTCTAAACCTAGTCATCTTCTGATTTATTGGAAATCTTCTATACAGATGTAGGAGAGAAACCCATCTGGCTTCTTGTTAATTTTTGAATAAGTTTTTCAGTGGAAGTTGCAGATGATTCTGAGCCTGTAGCTCTTTCAGTTCAGCAACACATCTCACATCCTAAGTATTTTCTGTGATTTTGAAATCCTAAATATTACCATGCATCTTTGCGATTCAGGAGTACTGATATGCATCATGACGACATGAGTCATTCATAAAGTAGCACAGTTCAGAGAAATTGCGGCCATATACTCAGTATGTCGCAGTTCATTGAGATGATAGAGCTGTTCATTAATAAGGGTTGCTGAGAAATACCATTGCCCACTTTGCATCTGCACTGCATAGCGGCATATGCATTCATCCAACCTAAAAAATGACTGGGGTTCAATTTTCAATGGCTGGCAGGTGGGATTTTTGTAGTTTTACACTTGTAGAGTTCATATAGAAAATTAATTTTGCAAACAATGAAATACTGTAAATTATCCACATAGGCTATGAGCAATTGTGGGGTTTTATATAATAGTCTGCTTTAAACTTGGGAGAAGCTTTAAGATATTAAAGGCGGCTCTGTGGAGCAAGTAGAATTCCAGAATTTGTGCATTGTGTTCAGTTTAAACTTGACATTTTTGGATGAAATACATTGAGATCTTCCAGAAAGCAGACCTTATACACAAGCATATGTGATGATACATTGCACCGTGATGCATCTATCACAATGCACTGTAGTATACGGTGGTTACTTGGAACACATTATCTATTAAGAAGAATTTCGGAGGGCAAGTGTATAAATTCAGAAGTTAGAAGTCAGTCTTAAATGTCAATATAGTGCACAATGTAATGAATAGAGTTATTTTCAGCACAGCTAATGGTCCAGACCATTGATGAAACCATTTCCCCAACCTACCATTCCATTCCCAGACCACAGGAAGTGGCCAGAGAGAGGCCAGGCCTTCGTTCTGTGTATCTTAAGAATAGCTGCATTGTATTCTGGTAGAGCCTGCATTGTTTTGGAAACTTAGCACTAACCTAGAAAGTGCCCAAGACTAAACAAAAAGTGTGGCTTTTGCTGACATAGGCTATAGCACCTCTACTGCTAGCCTATGCCTTTGATGTAAAATTTAGGGCTAATTATATTTGTATTTTTTAGAAATATTGACTGTTGGTGTTCACTGTAACCCGCCGTGAAATGAGACACACTATAATAATGTAGGCCTCTAGCTTGTATTATAACCTATTCATATTTTGATAATTAAAAAATGTTCTTAGTAATAGCTGGCTAGTAAGTGGTAATGCCACATGTTGATCTTTAATAGGGGATTCCTGAGTATTTAAGCCAGCAACTCATTTTCCCATTATTTAATTCCCATTACTTAACTCAGTGATGCTCAGTTTAGAGTTTGTGCAATCCCTGCTGTTGGTACTAACATTTGTTTACTTATTATGTAAACAAATGGCACCATCTCACTGTAAGATTAATGCTCTAAAAAAATGTTCAATTTTTTTCCATCAATAATTAATGCTCTAATAATGTTCAATTTTTTCCATCAATACAAGTTGCATTTTCTTGTATTGATGAGAGAGTCAGCCATCGTTCACGTTCGCCTTTGTCACAGCTCAGATCTCACAACGCACGCTGTGTAGAGAGACATTTACCTTGGACCACATGCACACGTTGAAAATCACTCTGTGAAGCGGCTCGTGTCAGACTAGTTTTCTAACAGAAGTTACGATGCAATGTTTGGATTCCAAGCTTGTGTGAATGTAGCATAACCGGTGCACGTATGCACACCCATTATCATCTTTAAGGTGAAGAAGTTGTAATTTTCTGTCACACTATTTTCCTTCCTAACTTTCATTAAGCCTTGGAATCATGGATTCATGGTTTCAACAATAGGTCTACTCAATGTACAGTGTGAGTGTATAAGCATACTGTAGAGAGATTACTGTTACATTGAGAATAGCTGCTCTTTGTTTCTCATTGTTTTCACTATGAACCAGCTGAACATGTTGAAATGATGAGGTTTCAGCATCACTTCCTATATTATGCTCAGTACGTGTCTTGGGTTTTGCTGTCTTCATTATCAAAGTTATCTTACTTAATGCTAACATGAGCACTTTCTCTCGCATAGTCCCACGGCTTAATTTACATGTTAGGCCTAATATAACCGATCAGTTAAGTGAATGCTTAATAATAGAAATGGCCGGTATATTGGCTAGTCATATTTATATGGCGTGTATATGGGGTAACCACAAACCGAAACGATGGCAGCTAAAGAAAAATGGTTGTGCATGCTGCATTTTTGTGCATGGGCACTTGTCACCGATTGCCAGAGCAGGGCAGGCCTTCCCGTTCCTGTGATTGCTGTCCAAAAAGAAAAGGGCCCAGCTCCGACTAGCCCACTAGCCCAGAGCACCAACCGCCCCACGCCCTTAGCTTGCCACTTTCCATTCTGCTCTCGCCTGTCACCTTGCCTGGTTCTCACTTTCACCAGGGCTTTCGACTCATTCTCATTATCACTCATTCTTTCACGTAATCTTGTTTTTTGTTTTGTTCTTGTGTGTGTGTGTGTGTCTCTCTCTGTGAGTCTCTCTCTCTCTCTCTCTCTCTCTCTCTCTCTCTCTCTCTCTCTCTCTCTCTCTCTCTCTTTCTTGTTCATCCCAACCTGGGCTCTCAACCTGTGTATTCCTAATAACATTGCAGTGTGCTTCTTGCCAAATTAGTCTGCCATGTCAAACAGCGTTCTACACAGAGGCATCAACGTCTTTAGTCAAGGTCACTGTACCGCATTCACACAACATGAGATACAACACTGGCTGTAATGTGTATTCTGTCCATTACAGAAAACATTAAACAGCTACAACAGCTACCTACATACGGTACGTAGCCAGGAGCGTTACTAAATGCGAATGCGTATATTTTTCTCTATCGTACGTTACATTCAGCCGTGTGTTTGTTGATGTTCATGTTCAGTTCAGTTAGTTTAGCCAACTGTGTTTCCTGGTTTGAAAAGCAGTGACCTAGTCTGACTAATTCTGCTAACAATTAGCTTTGTTTGTGGGACATCAGGCATTGCTAATGAAAGTCAGGTAATCTTTTGTATTCAGTGTAAGCTAACATACAGTAGGTGCATCAAAATGTATTACGCACACACACACACACACACACACACATACACACACACACACACATACACACCTCTATCAAAACCACCACCTGCAGTCTGTTTCTCTCAATATTTGTCTAATTTCTCTCTGGTAGATTTTAAAGCAGTAACCAACTCATTCACAAAGGGTCCTCATAAAAGAGTCAGTTTGATAAAAGCATTAAAATGGTTTGAAGTAACGTATGGAATGAGCAGCCGCCACGAAACACCACCGAAACAGATTGGCATGGGGCTGTTGGGGGATTGGGGGCTTTCAAGGAGAGCAACTCCACCGAACCGTAATGTGTGTGTGTGCGTGTGTGTGTTTGTGTGTAGGGTATGTTGAAGCCGTGTTTGCATTTTGGTACACAACTGTGTCCTATTTAACTAAAATAAACCAGCTGAACGCTGTTCTTGGTATGCTGGAAACACTTAACGGAATGACAAGCCATAGCTATGCCTATTTATCTGGGGAATTGCAGCTATAACTAGTTAATGTACTCATATTTACTTGGGAATAGGTCTAGGAATTCTGTTTCTTTGGATTAAAAATATGCTTTTGTGAAAACAATCAAATAAAAAATAAAAACAACAACAGCTGCATTTGATCTTGAAGTAGCTTGATAGAAAATAACATTTTTATTTAAAAAATGTACCCTGTGTAACATAAATACAGTAGTTTACTTTCTTCAGTCCACAATGCCATGGTAGATAATACAGCCAGCAATGGAGGATGACATGTTGCCTTCTTTTGTAGTCCTGCTCTCAGGGCCTGCACTTCCTCCTTGCCCTCTTGGGATTCAATGTGCTGTAATCGCCTCGTTGCCCCGGTTCCACTTGTTGAATTGTATGTTATTATCTTAAAGCAACGCTGTGCTGAACTCTCACAGCATGGATGCTCTTATTGTTAGGCCATTCATGCCTAAATAAGGTTATGCTAACTAGTAACTACTGGTGACTTAAACTAGAACAACCACACTAAAGTGTTCACCCACATAGCTACTGCTGGGTCTGTGTGTCTATGGCTTTGAACAAGGGTTGTTTCCCGACAAAGGATTACCGGGCGTTGTGTGTTGTGTGAGAGCTGATACACCAGCCAATGTGATATAAATAGGATGACCCACTAGCAGGGCTTCCACCACAAGTTGGATTATTCCCTATACACTCTCATCTCTGTGTCTGAGTGTGTTTTTTTATGTCTTATTCATGCTAGTGTCAGCCTTAGCCCAGCTAAGCGTTTACCAATCAAGTTGATGCTTATAACCAACTCTCCTTTTTTGGGTCCCCACAGATTCTCCATAGACACGCCAAGTTGAGTTCAAATGGATTTCACTGATAGACAGCTCTTCAACTTGGCACTTAGTTGAATAGGAGCGACCCTACTGGAGAACATGGTTTACGTGACATATGGTTCCTGGGGCAGTAATACTGTTGTCATAGGCAGTGCATATTCACTGGCAGCGTGCTATTGGTCATTGGCACATAAATATGCTTTTTCTTGCCATCAAACTGGCTGTGGGTGTTCAACTGAAAATAAATGCACTCTTTGAAAATACTTTCTCAAATTCCTATTGCCTCAGGTAGCAGGGAGGCTGGGTGAGATTACTGAGTGCCACATGAGAAAGATGAATGATAGCATTAAGCATCAAGCCTACGGGGCAGGGGGAAAAAAAACATTGCTTTTGATGAAGAAGGCTCAAAACTAATATGGAGGGGAGAGGAACAGACTGACATGTGGCATTTTGGGGGGTGTGTGGGGGCATGAATTAATGGCTTTGTACGCCACCCCTTCCATAACAGAAGAAGAATACAGTGGATGAGAACAAATGGAAAACCATGGGAACAGAGACACAGAACCCCCCAACAGGGAACACAGAGAGGAAATGTGCGTGTGTAGTCTGTCAGCCAGTCATTGCTGAGTCATGGCTGGGCTGGCTACGCAGATAGAAACATGCTTCTTGGGGCCAGCTGCAGGGGCACAAGGGGGCGTGCTCTAAAATGTACAGGAAGTGTTAATAGTTGTTGTGGAATGGCACATCCAGGAGCTTTAGTGACGCAATATTTCTCGATGCCAAGTTTTCACTCCCTCGCTGACGTGCGTGTCCACTTTATGTGTTTTATAATATAATGATTTTTTTCATTTTTTTTTTGTAAACACTTCTCATTTGACACACAAGTGTTTCACATTTTGACCACCCACCCCTCATGTTGATGATAGAAAGAAAGATGTTAGCAGAAAGATAACAAGACATGTTCCTCCATGTTTGGACCAACCGCAACCACGTCTCTTGTGGTTTTCTGCGATCTGTTGGACCAGAATTGGTGAGCATGCACGCGCACACCCACATATACTCATACTTATGCTAGCTAGTGAAGACCCTTTTCTGCTGCTTTGGAGTAAAACGTGTATGTAGGCATGTGATTAGTTATATTTAGGCTAACCCCCGGCACTAGATGATGTCTCACTATAATAGTGTTGACGTTTGTTGTGACCTAGCCTTGTTATGAATATGCATTGTGATGTCTTAAAATTACTTTACGATTCCTCATATATCTGTGTCAAGATACACTCAGTTTAATGCACGTGTTCACTCAAAATGGGTCAAATTATCCTAATCTCAAAAAAATAAAATAGTACTTTAGAAACGTAATTTAAATATTGCATAACATTAGTTGTTGCATAACATTGCAATATCTTATTTACAAGCATGTTAATTGGAATAAAAGTCTTCTAACACATGGAAATGTCCCCATTTAATCAAATAAATTTTAATACATCATGCAGATAAAATGCTAGTAAACTGCCATTATATTTTGCATTTGAGGAGTGATCAAATTGATAGGATTATGAAGGCCTGCTTCATCCAGTGGTGCATCAGATCAGGCCTGTCTTTTGAAAGGGTATTTATTCCATGTGCACGTGAGCGAAAAGCTTGGCAATACAAAAAATGTAAGAATTGATCAAGAAGTTGAATGAAGATGAATGAAAAACAGTTCATAATGTATCTGCTTTTCTGATAAATAAGCTGTGACCAACAATACCAGTGGTTAATTTGCAATGTGTTCTACACGTTACTAACGTTGTTAGTACACGACACAAATTACGAACATACTGTAGGGGTTGGACATATTGCTCAAATATACTTTGTTAAAGGTATGCGAATGTTTAAATTGTGAAGCATCTTATCACTAGCAAGCTGTAGTAAATGTAGACAGGGCAATTCAATGAGAAAGAAACAATGTAAGTAAGCATTTCATTTTGGAGATAATGTTCTAGCTTTCACCCCTGCTTGTTTGAAGCTCAAATATAAATGTTGCTGCTCTTGTTACTTGTAAGCATACACATACCTCAGACCCAACCCCATTTTAAAGAAATCAACAATGCTGGGCAGAAATTTCAAAGCTACAGTAATCCATAACTTTTTGGTCCGTTTTATTTTGGTCCTAGAGATGCAGTGGACAGAAAAGGGTCCAGGTTTGTTCAATTACCATATTGTTCTATCTTTCGGCTCCCAAATCTGTGGGAGAGAGACTAATGCCGTAATTGCAATGGATGTGGTTTCATAAAATAGGTGTAAAAAGATGCTCTTGGACACACAAATATTATTCCCACGTCCCTTGAGGTTTAACTGACTGATCAAGTAAGGCACTGTATTAATGTAAAAAATAATCTTGGGAAAACCCAGAAACGGTTTATGGCTGACGTTTGTGGTGTTGAATGAGATTCTGGGGGCACAGTAGGGTTGTAATTTACAGGAAAAATATAGGTTAAGTGAAGGTCTAAATATGTAAATGCTTCCACTTGGCCTGTTGTGCTGAATAGCCGCCGACACGGACAAGGAAGCCATTGACATGATCGCAACAGAACACGTACCGTAGTGAGGAGGTCAGGGACAGCCTGTGCCCTATATCTTAGTAGACACGGGGTCTACTATTTGCAGTAAGCATTTTTATTTATTATTGAAAGTGTTTAGCATGGAAAGTAAAGTGTCACCTGTTTCTCCTCTTCTGGGTTAGAACAGCTCCAATTAAATGTCCTTGTATATTTCAGGTTTGCTCGTGTTGCTTACAAATGAGCCAGGCTAGACTGAAGGTTCTACACACTGCCTTCATGTATCTATTTGCAAGGGTTACATATATAGAAGTAGACTCTGAGCCTAAACTCCACACCCACTCCCCCCTGCAAACGATTTGGATATGCTGCCAGCTGACCCTCAGTTTGGGGTTTGGCTAATAAAAAAATAACACCGTGCATGTTTTTAAATCACACAGAAGGATGCATTCCTACAGTATTAAATTTGGTGGCCTAATTAAACATAACATACAGTGTCAGTTTGTAATTGTAGAACAGCAATGCGGTAATCACTAGTAAGGTTATTTAAGATAGAAGGAAAGATAGAAAATGAATACAATATCTTAAGAAAACCAGGTGTTATACTTGCAGACAGTGTGGCAAACAAATGCCACACAGGCGACTTCCTCAAATCATGCGTCATTCACTGTCTGAATGACTGTCCTTTTGCAATATTCATTCATTCATCTTTGCAACTTACCACATTTTCTCCCGTATCAGCATGATTTGGAAATGACAAGTCGTCAGCATTTATTCATGCCCTTCTTCCTGCTTCTATTGCTTAGCTTCTCTTTTCCATTTAATCCTCTCCTGAGAAAATTGTTGTAGTTGTGCAACTTCAATTTGAATATACACATTTCGATGTGGTCTATTGAACTGATGACTTCTTGTTGAACTGAATAATAATCAGTTGTTTCTCTTAGTGAAGCGTAACTTTCTTATCACCTATTCATGTTATTCGTGTTAGATTGACTGCCAGAGAGTTAGCATTTCCATTAAACCTGTTAGTTCTGGTTAAGATTGAGCACGGATAAAAGTAGACGGAGGCTGTTCTATCACTTTTCTCCTTTTGCTCTCCACTGTTGCACAACATCTTGATTTGAAATTGGTCTCTTCTAATTTTACTTTCATTTTTATCCCTCCTTTCTCCCCATCCAAAACCTCTTACCCTACCCTATTCCTTTGTTTTACCCATCTATTCAACCTCCATTACTTTATTCCTGCCTACTTTTATTTCTCTGTTTCCCTGTCTTTATTTCTTCAACTCTCTCTCTCTCTCTCTCTCTCTCTCTCTCTCTCTCTCACAGCAGTGATTCTCACTCGGCCTGGATACTGCAATGAATGGTGACACTGTCCATCCAGCCAACAACAGCACCTCCACCATAGCAGCGGCAGCAGCAGCAGCAGCAGCGGGTGTGGGTGGAGGCCCCACCGTGGCAACGCCACCACGAGGCTGGAGGGAGTTCTGCGAGCTGCACGCCATCGCCGCAGCCCAGGAGCTTTCCGGACACTACCGGAACTTCGCCAGAGAGCGCGCTCAGCACGACGTGCTGACGCCACAGAGCTTCTCCAAGCAGTTCGCCCAACTCTTCCAGCAGCACTTCTGCTGCGAGGTCGACAGAGATGCCGCTCCCTTCGGCCAGAGCACTTGCTCCACCTCTGCCGGCTGCGCCTCGCCCTCGTCTCCGGTGGCCCCTCCCCGTGGGATTGGCCGCTTGAGGATCACCTCCTTCTCCGGGGCTCTGGACTACCGGGAGGCGGACCGGCCCAAAGGAGGAGCGGCGCTATTCGCCGTCCTCTCCCCGAAGGCGGAGGCAGTGAGCCGGGAGGCGGAGCAGCCCCTGCGATGTTCTGCAGGAAACCTCAGGGGGTCCGCCCGTAGCATTGGCAGTGGCTCACTGCTGGCCCGCAGCCATAGCAATGACGAGGTGTCCGGCGCCGAGCGGCGCCAGGCATCCGATAGGTACTCCTCGGACAACAGCACCAGCAGCCTCGTGCACGCCGAAGACACACACTTCTCCATTAGCCAGATCCGCAACAGTGTACGACAGCTGCTCAAGAAACGGCCCGTTTCTAGTCCTCCTTCCCAACAGGACCTGTCTCCTAGCAACCCCAGCCCCACCGGCATCGTCATTTCACAAACCAGCGCAGAGAGAGCGGGTGGAGTTTCCTTAATGCTCGAGGGCGTGTCGCCGTTGGCATCCTCGTCCGCCACTAGTTCCTCCTGTCCGAACGCAGAAGCCACGCCCCCCACTTTGTCTAACGCAACCACACCTGGAGCTGCTCCCCTCCGCTGGCTCCGTCGGCTCTGCCGTCTCCGCCTCCCACAGCGGAAGTCGGAGATGAGCGGATGCTGTAAGGAAGGGCAGCTGAGCTACCTCCTGGTAGATGACAGTATTTCAGACACTCAGCCCAACTGGAAACGCTGCCGCCTTCTGGTCCGGAGGACCAGGGACACGCAAGGTGCGGGGGGAGGCGGAGGGGAGAAATATCAGCTGGAACTATTTGACCCTCCAAAGGTAAAAACACACACTCTCACAAACGGTTAGCTATGCATCCAGCAAAATGGTTAAATGTCGTTGATACATTATTGCCATACATACAGTACATTGTTGCAAGTCTACGAAAAGCACAATGTATGGTTTTATTTTTTTCAACTTTTCTTTTGAAATTACAGTTTAGAGCAAAGCGTAGTTCATTGGCACCAACATAAATGGTTCTAGAATATATACTCTTCATACAAATACAATAACAAACAAATCGTACACACCTTTTGGCAAGATATTTCTTAGGTATCTCAATTATTTGTATGTTTACACCAAGGCATAAAACAACATGTAAAAAAACATGACACAAGTCAACTGGACAGAGGGCGACTAGCCCCGGGGGCTCAATAAGAGCAACTCCACTGAACCATTACAGGCCGCTACTCTTTTGCATGCTGGAAGGCATGAGTGTGCGTGGTGAGGTGGTGTGTTCATTGGTAGCAACTGCCCTGTTTAACTAGCTTAAATATATATAGCTAAGCTTTATCCTAAGGGTACGGTCACACATTCATGCGAATGCATACGAATAACCATTGCCTGCTGAGGCATGGGACCCAAATGGTAATCAGTTTGCCGGTTTGTAGTAAATGTGTGTGGTTGTAGTAATTGGTGGGTCACGTGAGCTGGTGTCAGTTTTAGTATGGGATAATGTATACTGAAGACCAGAGAAGAGTCTGTCATCAAGTGTTCATAGGCAGTATCATACAATACTGGCTGGCAACAATCAGAGTCTCATTGCTCACTAGGAAAACTACAGCCAATTACAACAAAGTGGGGTAAACCACACATACCGTACTTAGGCCTAGCTGTTACTTGGTTGAAGCTGTGAGCTCACCGGTCAAAGTTCACTAATGCTCAACTCCACAGTAAGTGAAGATACACATTTTCTTCATCATAGGAAGTGGTTTTCTTTTTTATGTGCCTGTTATATATGCTTGTATAGAATGGAAATTAACAGGGGGGGGGGTTCATCAATATTCCTCTTGTTGTAATGCTTATGTTTTGGAGTTGCAATTGCTAACTGGTAACTTAGGTAATGTAAATACGTCAAGTTCCACTCGTTCTTTGGATGCGCTTGCAGTGGTAATTTATTAATTTAAAGGTTTCATCGTGCTATTTTTGGCTGTCTAAGCAAAATGGCTGTTCCCAACAAGATTAAGGCCAACAAGAGATGATGGGTGGTGGCGGACGTCACCCCAATATGGTAACTGTGTGCAGATTGCCAAGCTGCTTTACGAACACTGTACATGCACATATGGAAACATACACACGCAAGCACACACATTTCCTGTTTCCAGCTGTTTCTTAGGGGCTTCCCCCCTCCTGCTTCAAACAATGTATTTTCTCTCACCTAGTGTTGTTTATGATTGATCTATGCTGCATTATTTGATATACAGTAGGCCACATGACAGAGCAAGTAAAGCAAAGTCTTGGTGACAGTTGAATTTGCTTCTGAAAGATGCTGGGTTCCTCTCGTGTTTCTGTTGCCTTCTGTAACTGGTTTGTTCTTTAGTTGTAGTTGCGGAGTGTGGCGTAATGTGGATTATATTCCAATTTAGACATTGCTAGAGCTCTGTAATAATTGGCTAATTATTATTTGTTCAAAATATATTATGTTGCCGAAGAAATTCACAGATTTCTATGGCAAATATAACCTTTGGTTTTGGGCACTGATTTATAATTATTTATGCAAAATATTTATAGTTTTGGCCTTCAAGAAAGGTGATTATATTGTCACATACACATATTAGTGCTGTGCAGCCCGGGCGCTGCACAGCGGCTGCCCACTGCCGCCTTGAGAGATGGGTTAAATGCAGAGGATGAATGTTGCTACATGTGTGTGTATGTGACAATAAAAGCACATGTACCTTTACCTTTACAGCAAAGATCCTATAAATTACCTATAAATTACATCTAAAAAGGAATAAGATAATATTTTTCAACTTTTCACATAAACTAATAAGATAATTTAAAGACCATGTAAAGCAGACAAAATGTTTTGTTTTGAGTTTGTCCACACCACATATAAAGTTGATATTAATGAATTACCCAGCCACATTTGAATTAATACAAAAATTGCCATGTTATAAAATTACATTTTAAAATTGTGAAAAGAAGAACCACTATTTTCCGTTCTCAGAAGATGCAGTAACCACAGCCAGTTTTGTGTCCTACACAACCTCCATTTACGATGTTGTGCAAATAAACTATAATTAGCCGAGAACTGATTGGCAAATGCAAAGGTGCATTTTATGAGTTGTGCTTCCACTTTCAAGATATACTGGTAAAAAGGACTATAGATTGGTTATAATCTAGGGCTGCATGCGCTCTTGTAGACGGCAATCAGTTTTCGGCAGACTGCTTTTTGGCAGATAACATTTTGCCATGACACCTTCATGGCTGTACTCCTGTCGTGATGCTGCTGTTGTCGTAGTGTGTGTAGCTTGTTGGAATGGATCTTTTCGTTGCGAAATGTGGTTTATATTTTCTGTTGGGAAGAGGATTGGACTGCAGAAAGAGTGTTTCTTTGTAAGAAGAGATGTAAGAATAAGAGACAATGTAAACAATCTACCATGTTGATAACCATTTCACACTTACAGCTACTGCAAATAAATTTCTTAGAAATGGTTCATCACTGTGTTAGGACACTGAATAGACCAAACCCAAAGTGAAGCCACATTGCCAGACAAAAACATATTGCTACTAAAGGTCCCTGTGGTTAGTAACTGCGAATCTCGACTTAGACCTTGTGGAGTCACAAGGTCTAACACTTCTGTCAGAACTCTCAATACACAATGCTTCAATAGTAGACGAGAGAGATTTGGAATAAACGAGACCTGCACACGCATGGCACAAATGGTTCAGTGGACTAGATTTAGACATTGTTCATCAAATTGGCTTCTTTCTTAAGACGACTCTTGCACTGCATTAATGGTTGACTTTTAGACACAGATCAGAAGATAGAATATATAATTCACACCAATATTGTCTTCATAGACTTGTGTCATTGCACAGCCCAGTGACTGAAGAAATTAGGGCAAATACTTTCATTTCCTTAACACGATATGGTTGAAGAGCAAGAACTGCATTTTCTTTAGCAGTCAAACTTCCAAATCACATGATAGTTTTTGTTCAAAATTATATCTTCCAGTCAAGAGCATGTGTCCCTAATGGCAACAGTGTGTTTGAATAGTTCTGTGAAATTAAGCGTTCCTTCCTCTACCTCAGAGCGATTCAGTTCTGTAAGCCTCCTACACTGTTTCCTGTTTATTTGGAGTCTACCTCAGTTATGCTGAACACCCCAGAGTTATTAACTCATGAGTGATCATGGCCACAGCATGCAGAAAAGATTTCACACATCACAGGCATTTAGTTCTGTGTTGTTGTAAGATATAGCGTGTGCTTTTAATTGGAGGGCGGACGTTTGCCAACCTTTGACGACAAAGATGAAGCTTGCCTGGCCTTTTGTTGCTTGATAGCCTGCCACAACAGAGAGGGGGCTGCTATGGTCCTGTGTGCACTGGCATGGCTCTCCTAGCCCTGCCCTGTCCCGGAGTCAGCTGTAGGGCTGCTTGTGCCCCCCTCCCCCAACCCCCCTCCCCCTGGGCCACAGTGATGATCACAACGGATGGTGTTGGCTAAGACAGCCATCACCTTTTAAAGGTCACTTGAAGCAAAAGTATCTTTAGTGTGTGTGTGTGTGTGTGTGTGTGTGTGTGTGTGTGTGTTTTGCCAAAAATAACAATGAAAAGATGAAAACATGGCATGCACAAAACGTGCGTAATCGTTTTATATTTAGCAACCCCGTGCTCCTCAGCCAGCTGCATTGTACCATGTGCCAAAGCTGCCCCCAGTGCTTGTGTATGTGCACGCATCATGAATGCATGCATGTGGTTGTGTGCGTGGTTGGGGATGGCTTGGCTAATTACAGTGATGTTAGCAAACGGTTTGCCTGCTTGCGTTATTGTGTGTGTGTGTGTGTGTGTGTGCGTGTGTGTGTGCGGGCGTGCGCGTGTGTGCGTGCGAGGTCTTGGCAGAGCTGAATGTAAAAGCCCTGAGAATAGCCTTAAAAGGAAGAAGGGCTGTGGAGTAGCAAGTACACATTTAGATTATGCTTGCACGCACACATTCACAGTGAAAAGCTCAATGACTTTCATATAGCCATAACCAGGGCTGTACAACTCCTGTCCTGGAGGGACGCACCCTGCATGTTTTAGATCTCTCCCTGCTCCAACACACCTGATTCAAATGCTAACAACCTTGCGTTGGAGCAGGGAAAGATCTAAAACATGCAGGGTGCGGAGCCCTGGCCTAAACTGTAACTCCTGTAGCATTTCAGAAGATATTGTTGTATGTTGGTAACTTATTGTGGTTCACAGGCACTTTGACACTGTGTCAAGAACAACATAACACACGTCTAAACGAACCAATTCCATTTAATAAAGGTGAATAGCCTACAACTACATAAACACTGACTTCTGTATAATATCTGTGGTTTAAATAGAGCTGGCCATAACATAATTTCCCTATTTGCCGTTCTTTATTGTATTTTATAGACAACCAATTTTGGGTAAATGTTTTGAATGAATGTTTATTCTCTGTGCTAGCAATCATAGTTTATAGGCTGAAAGACTTTAGGACTGGCACTGCCATCGTCATTAGCAGTGTGGTGCAGGAGCTGCTTGCAAATGATCTCTAACATTAACAAAGTCTTGCGACATGTAGCCTAATTTATCTCAGAACTCTCTCCATGTTTAGAGCGTATCGCAGCACACGCCTCGGATTATCACAACACGCTCTCACGTTCTCACGCTCTCTGGGTTTCCATTAAAAAACAGTTGTCGTTACGGCCACTGAGACATGAATAATTGAACACAGCCCATTTGAACTCCTACAAACATGATGGCATCATGCTAATATTGACCTATGTATTACTGGAGAGAAACTCATGTACATGGTACACATGCCACGGCTCATATTTCACAAACGTTTTCGCTCATGTCAGTGACTATGACATTGCTAACTTTACACATCTATGGCTTCCGTGCCTCTGTGCACAGAATGCTGTTTGCTAATTGTTTCAGGTAGCTGCCTAATAATATTTCTATGAAATAACAAAATAATATCAAGCCCTAAAACTACCTACATTCATTTTCTGTATGCTAAAAGTTCCAAAGTTTCTGCTTCTGTGTTGTTAGATTACAGCTGCTAGACCAATCAAGATGCCCATCTCTACTGTGCACATGAGTATGTCCGTTCTCATTGCTGCCTGCGTTGGTATCATTGTGAAAGAAACAGCAATGGCTGTGAAGGAGTAGGAAGCTGAATTTAGACCGATAAGGTGTGTGTAAGATGGTTCAAGTGCAGGGTGTGTGCGTGAACGTTATAATTCAGAACATCTGCTTGTCCGATTTCTTGTTAAAATGCAATTATTGCACACGTCTTTTGACTGTTTGGCAAGAATATGGCGAAGAGATATGTATCACGATACAGGGGCCACAATTCGATATATTGCGATATCTAATATGTGGAAAACTGTCATAGCAATGCTATGAGTGCTGCCGCTGCAGAAAATAAGACAAACACTTGCTCAGGCACTGCAGATTGAAATTAGCTTTAACCTAAATCTAGTTACAAACATCTTTCCTCTCTTTTCCTCTCTTCTCTTTTTCAAATAAATTGAGTAAAGAAAAAAAAAAGTTTTAATCAATACAGTGTTTTGCAGAATCAATACAGTATTGCGCAAGGTAATGTTGCGATACTCAGGTGTATCGATATTTTCTTACACCCTTACTATATACCTCGCCATACGTACGTCATTTTCTGGGGTGTCGATGACCATAACAGATTTTCCCGATGGGAGAAATGTGGCTATATTCTCCCCCTACCACAGTCTGTGATTAACTCATATGTTGCAAACTTACCGGTTTGGTCAAAGGAACATATCCCCAATGGAAACAACTGGTGTTTCCCAATTTCGAGCATGATAACTAGTCAAAGTAAGCATTTTGCTACATGCAAGCTAGTGCTCTGCTATGTCAAAAGATACATGTATTTGCACTGAACAAATTAATGGGTGTTTTGACACTTAGAAGCCTAGAAAGAGGTGGCAATGAAGCTATATATTTTTAGTTTAAAGCCTCATTTCCATTGAGATTCACCATGAAAGCTCAATCCCAATTATTCCCACACTACTGTAAATTGGCCCAGAAACCCTGGCCCAGGAACCACAATCAGCCCTCTTTCTCCCAAGGAAAAGTGGAACAAGTTATTGAATTCCTTGTTCCTGGGCAAAGTCCCTGTGGTGGGAAAACAAGTCACACGCAATATGTGGTTTGATGTGAATACAAAACGCTCACATGCACACACACACAGCGCCACGCAATGACTGTGTGTCTGGCTTGTAATTTCATAAATACACATCACCAGCACCGCACTTTACATCTTGATTTGCCCCTTGCTAGTGTCCCTAATTTATTAACGGGTCATCTGATGCCAGAGTGTGTGCTCACTCTCTCTCTCTCTCGCTCGCTCGCTCGCCATCTGTGCATATTGCCAGGAAAATCCATGTGTTCAGTGTTTGAAAGACCATTCCCGCAGACTGCTGTCTGCTGGCAGACATGCCACCTTTTGATCTCCTACAGGCTACATCTGAATCACACCACCTCTAATCTCAGCCACACTGTGTGTGCGTGCGTGTGCATTGTACATGTGTGAATGGGCTTGTGCGCGCACACGTGTATGTTTGCATGTGTTTGTTTCAGCGTTTCACGTGTGCCTAATCTTTCCCACATGCTTTTATTCATCACCGTGTGTTAGTGTTTACTGCGTTTCACATATCATAGCGCGTGTCGTGTTTTATACTTCAATCATGTTTGGATCTCTGGTCACTAAAGTGTCACACCTTTTTGGGTTAGGAGGTGGGTGGGGTGGGGGCATTTCTGAAGTCTTACACAGGCTTTGCTGAACGTGTTCTCCAGCTTCAATTATAGAAATGAACACAGTTTAAGGCAACATTACTTGCACACATTCTCTCTCTCTCTCTCTCTCTGTGTTTATTTCTCTCTTAAGTTCTTTCTAAGGTCTCTTTTAAGTTCTTTCTAAGATATGTGTTTGCAACATCAGTGTAAAATACTGGACCAACATCCCTGCGTTCCATCTGTTCTGCGTTGCTTGGTATGCTTCAGTCTCTCAGATGGCAACATGCAGTGTTAATTGGGCTCTTACAGCACACCACAACTAAGTACATGAGCTCAGTCACCCGAACCAGCAACAAAATTAAACCGCTGAAAAGAGATGCAGGAAATGCACAGCAGGAGGTCTGAGCAACATATGGACAGACTAGAGCCACAAAAAGCGGTTGGACAGATACACTTGTAAATATTATATCATGTCCTGAAATGGGGAGAGGGCGATATACATTACTACTGCATTAAAGTGACTTCTTGTTTTGACAAATGTGGAAAGGAACTAACCTCTCATGTACTGTACAGTATGCGCATGTAGACCTGGCTCCATTATCAGCGTAGATTATGTTTTAAGATAATATTTCTGGTAGTTGCATTTTGCACGATCGCTGTCTTGTTTACATAAATACGCCGCTAATCTGCCTCTCTTTCCAGGGATTGAGGATTATGAAACCATGAAGCTCTGTCTCGAGAAGCTCTGTGTGTGTGTGTGTGTGTGTGTGGGGCTTGGTTTCAGTGTCTGTGTTTGATGTCGGTGCCTTGCCCTTTTACCACGTATGAAAAGCTTGCTTTTAACTGAAAATAATGGTAACAATGAAAATTAAGACCATAACTAACTTAGTTTAGGCTACTTAATTTGTATTATTCAGATGTGATAAATATATAAGCATTAGGGCATATGCCATTGCAGTGCTAATTTCAAAATGTTGTTTTTAGAGCATGTGCAGCTTTAACCAACCTAAATATGTAAGGAAATGTAACTACATTTTTTTGACGCATAACAGCATCCTTTATATGAATCTTATCAGATTCCAATGTAAAGCTCAATTCTTTTCAGCTGACATTTAAAAGAAAGGTCTGAACATTTAATGCACAAAGTAACAACAATCTGTGAAACCATACCCGATTCAGATAGGCAACTGTTTTATAAAGTATTATCATTAAGGAGGATAGATGGTGTCCCAAACAGGATAATAATATCATAATTTATACAGGTAATTTGTTACTCCTGAAGCAGGTGTCACTGTTTTAGACATATTTAGACATATCCTACTATCTCTTGTTAGAATGTAGCCTCAGATCTCGGTGTGTACAGGAGACCAAGCAGGCTAAGGTGCTTATCATCTACATCTATTTGACGACACATCTGATGCATTATGTTTCTCTCTATAGGGATTCAACTCCCTTGAACTCCCTTTTTGTTCTTCTATATTTGAATGTTGTTATTTTCTGATGTGAAATGAGGAGAGAAACTCTATAGCTAAGATGTGGTGTGCAACAAAGCTAAGTACGTCAATTTACTGCACCAACAGAAGCGTGTGCAGGTTTTACCTAATAAAGGACGACTCATGCACATGTCATGTGCAGTCAGTCAAGTTTAAAGGCATCCTAAGGAAGACACATGAAGGGGCATTAGCCCAGGCTACCTCCCGTTCGTAAAACAGCCCAACAGAGGGCAAAGTGACAACTATACAGGGATTGATTTGCAATGACATTAATGGAAACGCAATAGGCCTGCATACTAGATGCAGATTCATATTCGAGTACACCTTTCGACTTCATCTGATGTTTTTAATCACTGAATGCTATGTCGAAAATGTATTTCTCTCTGTGTGTGTGCGTGTGTGTTCTCTGTTTGAGTCACAGAAAATATCACGAGAAACATCTAAAGGAAGTAACGTGGTTAGAGTCACAATTTAGTCTCTCGCTCACATAATTTTTTCTGTTTTTCCTCAAACTGCATAAACAGGGCGTATAACTAAATGTTTTAAGTGCATACAGTACGATACGTGTGATAGAGAAATATCTTTTGAGTATACACATTTATATGCTCGCGTGCGCTGGTGTGCTAATATTAATCGTCTGTGCAACACGTGTGCTGTTTTTTTCCCTGCCGCACCATTTGTGGGTCTTGCTGGGGCCGGTGGCGACCGCATTGCTATTGCACCTGACCTTGCTGAGTTGCCTGTGGAAATCCCCCTGAAGAACACTCCAGTTCTGTGTCCCGATGCTCACTACGTGTTGTCGGGCTCTCGTGCTACATGCAGCACAGTGTACCGATATACACGCACACGCATAGTTGTCTAGCCAGGCTCTCGGAATGACACTTGCCTGCATAGCTTTTAGATCCACTGTCAAACCTCACTTCAGATGAACTACATGACTGCAACAGCAAAATGGCCGCAATCATTATTGTGACTGTGTTGGGTTTCATGCGCGTGAATCTGTGACAGTTTCATGATTTGGTGTTTGTATGAAAATCATTTGGTTATTTGTGTGCGTGCGTGTGTGCGTGTCTACGGCCACACTGCATATTCTCATCTGTTTTACCACAGTTCTCTGTGTTGTCCTCCACAGGTACAGCTTTCTGGTTTGTGTGTTTGTTTGTTTGGTTGCTTTAGAGTCAGTCACAGTAAGGCTGTCTTCGAGACTGTAGTTTAGGTCTGGGGAGATGCAAGAGGAATGGGAGGATTTCATCATTGTCTGATGAAATCCATGAATGTCATGCGTTGTTATCTTTTACAACCAAACAAATTAGTATTTTTGTGTTCCCCAAGCAGCAGAAGTCGAATGAAAATAACAATACTGTTTATTGTTATTATTATTTTTATTTTTAATTCATTATTTTAAGGGTAAGTCACTGTTTAATTGAATAGTAATGGTGTTGTGTTCTATCATTAAACCTGACTTAATTTAAACTTTTAAAAGAGTGTGTCAGCACAGGTTATTACAGAGATAGTTATTTTAGTTTTTTGGTTGTTTCACACAGGGGCACGCACGCACACACACACACACACACTTAACTGACCAATACTAATAATATAAACTGACACACCCTCCTGCACATGACTGAGTATTGTGATGTTACATGGCTGTGATAGCTGCACGTACAGGCTCAACGTACCTGCACACGCTTATTACTCACGTCACCACCACACATAGATAATCACACAATCGATTCTGTTCTAAGTAGACTCATATCTTTCCTAGTTTCAGTGGTTTGATGGTGTTCACGATGATCCGTTGTAACTTTTAGCACAGATTCTGTCTTTCTCTCTTCCTCTCTCTCTTTCTACAGTATACCTAACTCTCTCGCTCTCTCTCTCTCTTTTGCTTGATATTTTCTGCTTTAAACGTTTCCTTTATTATCATCAGCATTGCATGATGAGAGCTAATTCCTAACAGATACAGTAATCTGCCAAGATGATGCATACATGCCTGCCAAATGTATTCCCATCCAATAAAAACATATATACGGTATAACATGAGGATCATTGCTGACAATCCTGCCCCCCTCTTCAGCCCGATGCCATGTGTAATTCTATACAATGTCTTGGGTATGGTAAATACATTTCTGTCAATATGGGTGAAACTGTATGTGGCATATCGAGAGACTAATTAATCAATCAGGCGGTTTCCTAAATCACAGCTAACTCCACAACGTTCTGCATTAATTACTTACTAGCTACTATATCTCTGTTTATCAAAAGGTTTCTAAACCAAACTGAAGAGATAAGGGGAGTTGCCCTCTGCCTGCTAATTTGCCTTTTCTATAGTGCTAAACCACATCTAACTAATTACTGGGAATTAATCTCTTATGTGATGGTAGTGCACTCTCTTACTTTTACATAGGGCCTTTCTATCCGTATTTCTGAGAAGCATGCAAAGAGGGCAGTGTAATGTGAACTGGTGACACATTTATTCATTACAGAAGGCTATGTCTTCAACTGCTTCTGAAAGGTTTCCTAGAACCCACTCAGCTCTCTCAGTCTTGGTAACCCCACTGATGTGTGTGTGCGTGCGTGCGTGTGCGCATGTGTGTACGTGTGTGTGTGTTTCCCACATCCTTCATCGATGCCACAAACTGATAAAGCGATTGTGTTGATCTACTAACTGTCTATTTTTCATGTAAAAGCAGTGGTAAAGGGCATTTTGAAAATTAACCATAAGTAAAAACATGATTCCAAAATGGATTTTGATAAGAAAAATCTAAGAAAATGCATCAAAGTATAATGATAACTATTAGGCTATGTATACTGTGTGTGCCACCACCAGTTCCCTGTCAATACCTACCATATCTTGTGGTCCTAAGCCAAATATGATAATATACTTTTGCAAAATCTCTAAATCAAAGTATTGAAACACTGACTTGTAAATAATGGGTTCCAAATGAACTGCAGAGGAGTAATACAAACATGTACCCCACTCACTTGGTGAACTAAGTGTTTGGTCATAGCAACACTGGTACCGTAATTTTCCGACATTGATTTTGCAAACTGTCGGCAGCTCTGCGGCCAATACTCGGGTGCGGTCTATACGTGGGGTTAACATTTTATTCTCTCATTGGGCTACTTTTATTTTTATTTTTAAGGTAATCCAGGGATATTAATTGCATCGTATAATGCTTTTCACATGGGAAGTGGCATCCCGCTCCCCGCCCGCCTCTCATGCGAAAGGCAATTCTACTGCAGTCACGGAGGCGATGCCTCTGGTTTTGAGGTAACCATGAGAACAGACCCGTAAACAAACCATGTAGATGAACCAAAACAGTATCTAACTAAACCTAACCTAGTTTGTCTATGAATTAAGACAACATGTGGTGAAATTACAAGCATGTAATTTGTGGATTTTCTTACATCGTTTAAAAATAATACCAACTGTAGGCTATGTCAAAATAAACATGTCAGCGTATTTCGCGCATTCTCTGTCTGGTATGGTCTGGTGTAGGCTACAGTAAAAGCTTGTGAAACGTGATTTCAAAAATGTATAATTTTATGAGAATCCTGTCAGTTGATCCGTCTGGGCTGCTTACATTTTACATGCCTACAAGTCAGGAAGCATGATATAACTATAGTCAACAAGGCGAATCTGTGTCCCGCCGCGCCACCGCCTCAAACGTTTATATAGTCTATAAACTTTTCTATTTGATTTTATCTCGAAGACAGACGTCCGTGTTCTCCATTCGTGCACATAAGCACGGGACTGCGCCCGCCCGCCGTTCTGCCTCTCAGCCCGACGCCTTGGCCTCAGTCCGGTTAGAGTATCTAAGCAAAGATTAGTAGGCTATCCTGATTAGTCCATGTATCTACACACGTCCAACCATTTGTCTTGCGGGTGTAGCGGCCTTTACTTCGCATTTACTCTGCGTTGTGTTATAGAAAAAAAATGACTTCTGCGACTCCACTTCAAAGA
>JAODLL010058052.1:0-18318 GCA_026546735.1 Forbesichthys agassizii | reverse complement strand
ATTCAAGCAGGCCCAAACCACATAAAGTAATCGTAAAAACAGTAAATAGTGGCTCACCTATAACATTGAATAAACGTAGATAAGGTGAACTGGATTCCAGCTCCTGAAGAGAGCTGTGACCACTATTTGAGAGTTCATGCATCTTGACTAATTACGTTATACTGTATGATCTAGATAATAGTAGTTTAATACATTTGATGCAGATTATTTTATTATACATCATAGTACTTAAAACATAATTAGTAAGTAAAGCTTAACATATCTATCTATCTATCTCTCTCTCTCTTCAGACATGACAATTACATTTCTTTGATTGCGGGGGGATTTCAGTTATTAAACGGGATCTTAGAGAAGATTGCAACCCTCGTCTGTACGGATCCGTTAGTCCATCTATAACATAGTCAGAAGTGCACGGGTGTATGACAGGCAGGGGATTGGTAATGAACGCAGCTTTTATTTCAGCAAACACCATTCTCAGTGTATAGAAATCCTGCTTGCATAGGCCTACAACCGGCCAAAATAATAGGGCGCGCTCCATGGCATGAGCCGGAATACTTCCAGGAACCATTAGCATATGGATGTTTCTACAATGGCTGATCAGGAAATCCTTAGACCTACAACAGTCGATGCTAATAGCTTCCCTCGTGTTAGAAGATGATATGAATTGAAGTGTAGCCCCAAATTTTCCATCGTTAGCTTCAAGACGATCCATCACACCTTTTACACATTGGTCCAGCCTTAAGAAGTCCGTGTAGGCCTCATACCGTTCTAAGGTGTAGAGCATCACACGTTTAAGTGCTTCTTCATCCGTTTTACAATCAACTTCAAAACTGTACACGATTTGACGGCCTTCCCTGAGGTCATAACAATGCATTGCAAGGATCAGTGAGTGAAGCTTATACACCTGAATGATACACGCAGGACCACCTTTATAGGCTAACAACCCTCCCCTCTGATGAATGAACACCCATCCGGATCTCTCTCATACCAAGTACCGGTATCATAAAAAAATGTTATCTATAGGTTTAAAGTTAAAATAGATAGCGCCACATTAACACACTCACTCTAACGAGAAAAAGTATGTGTATATCGACATGGTTTAAGAAAAAAATATTTTTTATAATTCTTTAATTACTTTTTTAATTAATAGCTGTCACTTTTTAATCTAAAGTTTGATGGAAGGTGTCATGTTATATTTTTAACGACAGCATCTGGAGACCAAATGAACCAGTAAGACATGTAAGTAAATCAACAACAATTACCAACCGTTACTGGTTAAAATGTTAGAGCTTTGTTAGTTAAAGGCCGGCTAGCTGGCTAACATTAGCACTGGAGGCGAGCTTGAGTGCTAATAAGTGCTAACAGCAGGTACATGTTTTGTTTTAGAAGTAGGATACAGGTCAGACTATATGGTGTAGATTATGGCCATATGCTTTTTCTTATATTTAAAGCAATAAAACACAAGTCCAATCAGCATATAATTTTGTAACAAGCTGTGGGGAGTTTTGCTTCGATTACAAAAAAAATTGATTAACATACTGCTTTTTTCACTTCACAGGTAAACCATTCCAGGTTATCAACACTGGCAGTCAAAATATATCTCTATACATTAAAGTGAAAGATTATGCTTTGTTGTTGTATATTATTGATATTAAATATTAGAAAGAAAGCTATTGTCTTTATTGTTAATGTTGATGTATTTGTGTATAGATACATTATTCTGATATCACTGAATCATACTCTACATATTCAAATACCTTATATTCTGCAGAATATTTAGTTGTGCATTGTAGTCCAGATGTTACAGTGGTATTAAAACAACAACCCAAAGAAACAAAACTGGGAAGATGTAATGTTTATTACAGGAAGGGAAATATTAATGTTTACATTTGTCATAGCTTAAGCAACTACTGCCTGTTGATTCTATTGCGGGGAGACCAAATATTACAATGCACAGCAAACTGTTATCACAAAAGGTAGGCTGTCCTTCAGCAGTTTCTTGGCAGAGAGATGGACAGCAGGATGGTATATTTGTTCCTGACCAGTCCCTATGGATTCTGACTGCAGCAAGTTTACTTGTTGCTTCACTGGATGCAGTTGCTGCTGTCCTTATTGGTATTTTTAACAGTGCACAATCATTGCTAGGCTCAGTGCTTCTCCATTTCATCTGTACATTATAATTTAAGGACATGATTACAAAAATTGAGGGAAATCTCGAAGCAGTTATGAATTAGTCAATAAAAGATTACGTTATTTTATTTAAGAATATCTTAATCTGACGTTAGCTAACATTAGCATAATGTGTACAGCCTGTATGCGTGTATGTAGCGAGCATCATTGCAAGACACTATTAACGTTATTAAATATATGGGAACTGGTAACCATGTGTATAGCATTTGTTAGCCTTTTCCTGACAAAGAAATGTTAAAGATAAACAATAATAATTAGGTAAATTTAGGCCTTACAGTACTGTTGTCTCTACTGCACAGTCTACCAAAGAGATCTTGTCTGCCAACCAAACCATTTAAATTACGCCAATTTAACGTCTTTATATTTAATACAAATTGTAGTCCCGAGTTTCTCTGAAAACTAGTGTTACAGTCAACAACAAAATATAATCCGGGTAAACTGTATGAAAATTTAGTTTCATGGATAATTTTCCTTCATTGTCTCTGATGGTAGAGATGGGAGTTGCATACTGTAGCTGACAGGACTAACCAACAGTGACGTCACATGATATCAATAGGCTTTTTCAGTTATAGTATCAAAACAGATGAACGATTAAAAAGCATAACTCCCTTTATCTCGGATATAGAATATGTCTGTTATTATGTCTTAATCTAGCAGTGCTTTTGTTGCAGTTATTAAAAAAGTTTGTGTTTTGAACCTGCGTTGAGACAGACTGTCGATCACGATTTCACACGTATCCAATTGAGTCACTGACACTGCTTTGAATAATTTCGGCCATATAGGCTACATATTTAAAGTATGAATAGTATAAATGTTTAGGCTACACAAAGCATTTTGCCCTGAATGCAATGTATTGCTAAAAGTTGAAACTCCTTCTAGAACAAAAAAAAACAAGAGTTTATTATGCCAAGAGCAGGGTTTGAACCAGAAAAGTTCATGTTGAGAGATAAAGACACAAACCACCGTACTATCCGTCTTGATTTATGCTTACATCTCATTGATATTATTTTATAAATAAAATAATATTCATTATAGTTTATTATTATGATTATATAATTTTTAAAGTTTTATTTCACTTTTATCGTTTCTGTTGTAAGTATATGAATAGGCCTACTCATATTTGTATTATTGTTATGGTTGTTGTTATAGCCTTATGTATTTTATCACGTTGTATGAATAACCTAGATCATTTATAATTTCATATAATCACAACTGCCCTAGGCTATTGAATTCAGGCGTAACATAACAAAGATTGTGTGTTTTTGCAAGTATCTTGCTGTGAAAGTCAGACCGAACACATCTGGACACATTGTAGTTCGAACTACGGTGGTTGAAACCAACATAGTTCAAGCCATTGTCGTACTAACATAGTTGGGCACTTTTGGGAAACAGTCGTACTTCGGCTGTTTGTTAATTCAACGATGTAAGTTCGATGTAAGTTCAATGCTAGCCTCAACCACACACTTTTAAATTTCAAATTATTCATACAAGAGACGATAAATGTATTGTACAGTGCAACAACCTACTAATCTATCGCCTGAAGGTGTCTGCATCAGCTCTATTTGTGTCAGGGTTTGGGGCAATTACCTGCTTGATTTTACGCTTCTGCTGTGGGCTACTTTTTACTTAAATAATAGCCTACTGTTTTAATGTATATGTCACTGATGCGGGCCTAAAGGCAGTAAAGAAAACTGCCCCGAGCTACCTCTAAGCAATGGCCGGTTTCAAGTCCCAACAAGAGAACTTTGTTCTACATTTTTGGTTGGCCAGCTTGCACTGCCATCGCAATGAGATCTCAAGACCTCGTATGGTTTCTGTCCTGTCACTAGAATGGTAGAACCAGCTTTCAACAACAGTCAGGACTGCTGAAACATTACCCATCTTCTTCAAGATACTCAAGACACACCTCTTCACGATTTACCTTGATACCTCAACTAGCAACCTCTCCCCCTCCAAGCACTCAATCCTAACTCAAGTTTCTTAATCAAAATGTTTTGTGTTTATTTTTTAGTTCTCTCCTAAAAAAATAAAATGTCTTTAAATCCTGGTCATACGTATTAAGCATTACATTATTTAGGCCATTACTGTTACGGTCGGAACAACAAGACACTTTCTATAACAAAATAAAGGATTTAATTTAACAAAATACGAAACATACGGCACCACGCAGGGTTGCAAAACTACAAGCAAGACAAAACACAGGATGTACACAAGAATAACCCGCAAGGGTTGTAACTAAACAGACAACTAATAATGGGGAGCACAACCACTCAACCAGGAACAGGTGTGGGTATCCCTGACTGTCACCTGTCACAGATCAGTGATTAGTACTCTGGGGAGCGGGAGCGTGCAAGAGAGGCTTGCACCGTCCCGCCCCGGGACGTGGGCGTGACAATTACGAACTTTGTTTGATTATTTAATGATATATTGACATGGAAGTGTGCAAGATGCTTAACTATTCTAATACTGGTGGATTAATTGCTGGTGTATGACCTGTCCAACTAATGAGAAATGTACTACATGTAAGTGGCTTTGGATAAAAGCGTCTGCCAAATGCCGTCAATGTAAATGTAGGCAGAGAGCATACTTGAGTCTTGCTAGTCTTCAATAGCTTCAATAAAATGGGCCATGCTTCCGTTGGTCTAGTCGGAGAGCAGCCTTTATATGCTACTCACAATGCAGTAGGGGTACGTGAATAAAATGTTAGAGAAAGGGATATAGTGCATTTGTAATTACTAAATCGCACAGTTTTCATGAGTAATATATACTTTGGTAAACATTGTAGTTTACACTGTTGGGGCTTTCCGTGTACAGTGGTCTTAGAGCAATCGCCAGTGCTAGAGTGCACATTTACAGTAATGTAAAATATAAAGAACATTATTGGACTTTCAATGAATATGTGCTATTGGTATAAAATAACTATCTGTCTCTTATTGCATAGGTCGTATCCACAGGGCAGTGGCCTCCATTAACCAGCACCTGCTGAGCTCAGATGATGTGGTCAGCTGCTGTCTGGACCTGAGTGCGCCTAGCATGTCTTTCAGAATCAATGGACAGCCTGTCCAGGGCATGTTTGAGGACTTCAATACTGACGGCTTCTTTTTCCCTGTCGTGAGCTTCTCTGCAGGTGTCAAGTAAGAATGGTTTCTCCTTGAAAGCAACACCATACATAATTTTTCCCCGACATTGAGAATTAGAAAACATACATTTTTTCATTAACGAAAATATAAAATGCACACAAATCCCAAGCAGTACCATTAATAATGAAAGTATAATGTAAGTATATTGTACAGAGCCCCGGTGGTGACATGAAGGAAAACAATTGTTTAAATGCACGCACGTTTTACTATAACGCACGCACGTTTTACTATAGCGCGCACGGATTACTAAAACACGCGAAAAATATTAAATTGCACGCGCGCTATACGAAAAATGTGCGCGCAAATAACTAAAGCACGTACGCAAAATACTAAAACGCACGCGGCGATATAAATAAGGTATGAAAGAAGAGAAGAAGAAGGCGACCGGAAGTTGTGTGAAATGTGGTCATTTATTCATAGCTTGGAGAAACCGAAAAGCAGCTACGAGGTAGGTTATGTGCTGTAGTCCTATCTTATTTGTTAATTGATTTAGTGATTTTTTGCCTAGTTGTCTTCTGTATGCCCAAGTTATTGTTTGCTGTTATATTATAAATTATATATTATATTGCTAAAAATCTCCTAGAAAGCTCACGCACGTTCTTACACGAACACACGAACATGGGGAGATCGATAATTCATTGAGAGCTATGTAGTAAGTAGGCTACAGTATGAGTACATAGTTACTGATCATATTACTATAGAATCAGAATGTCTGGAGTGACACAGCATCTGGAGCCACATTTTCTATTAAAAATAATTGCCTTGCTTTACTTTTATCTATAGTCCTAATGCTTTTATCTAGTAAACTGCCAGTTTTGAGTGTTATTTTGGAATGTATCTATGCTAAATTGCTTCTTTTCTTTTTTTTTTTTGTCTATCCCACGTTCTCTCTCTCTCCATTTCCTCACCACCGGTATATCTTTTCTCTCCTTCCATGGCCTTCTCCCTGACCAATGACCCAAATCAACATCCACCAGAACCATAGAAAGAGACCAGCTCATATTTTTTTATTTTAATTTGGGCATGAATTATCATGACATTCTTGCAAGCATAGCCTTGAAGGGGTTTATTGTAAGCAAACGGCATTTAATAAGAATCAAACAGGCTTTCTCGTCGCAAATATTCAAATTTGCAGGACATAATCAACTTCATAACCAGTCAGTTAAGAGGCTGAGGAAGACTTCATGGTTACAGATGGACGTATGTGAAGTGTGTGGAACATGGTATCCGTGTTCGAAAAGAGGATGTAAGGGTAATTCTGTCAGAGCTTGACCGAGGAAGGTGTATGGATTGTCAGAGAAGACGTCTAAATAGGAGGCAGTATTTTTCACAAGGACCCAACTATATTTGGCATATAGATTCATATGACAAACTGAAACAATATGGTATTTGTATAAATGGATGCATTGATTTATTTTCCAGAAGAATTATCTAGTTAAGAGCAGCTTTAACAAACAATGACCCACATGTAATCGGAGGCTACTTTATAGAAGCGATGGAACAAGTTCGTGGTGGATTGTCCGCACAGATTGGGGTACTGAGAATGAGGTGGTACGTGATTCTCAAGTATTTTTATGTCGTAACTGTGAGGACAATAGATGAGGTGAGCAAAGTTATGTTGCAGGAGCCAGTACTTCCAATCAACGAATTGAGAGTTGGTGGGATGTGATGCAACGAGGATGCATTGAGTACTGGATCCAGCTACTGGGAGATCTCAAAGATGAAGTCTTGTTCACTGGTGATTCCCTGGACAAAGCACTATCTCAACTATGTTTCATGAATATCATCCAGGTATGTTGTCATATATTAGTGGATATGGGGGATGGGCAATTAACTGCAATTTTCACATTGAAATTATCTCTCTTCAGGAGGAGTTGAATGACATCAATAAAGTTTAGAATGCACATCGCATCCGTCCTTCAAGGAACACAATTGTGCCCTTTGGAATACCTGATGTTATGTTTTTCGCATCACATTTGTATTGCTGAAAACGACTGTGTCCAACACAGTGATGAAGACCTGAAGAGATGAAAATTGGCTTGCAAGTTCGTCGCTACAATCCCATGTGACAAAGATGTTTTTGATCTCTGCTCACGAACGATGGAAGAATCTGGCTTGGTTTTTCCAAACAATAGAATAGAAGGACTGGATTTATACAAATTATTAAGGGATATTGTACAACCCCAGTTGTTAATCTAGGAATATGTCTGAAGGGGACTGTGAAGGCCATACTACCTGCCTCACATTAAGGCCAGTATACATGCAGATACTATATATACATACATTGCTGGAGTAAACATGTTTGTTATAATTCACTCTTATTTAATTTCTGTTCAGTGTTACCTGTGAGTAGTACTTCCTGGGTTTGGCAAAAGGGTGTGTATAGGAATGGGATGGGCTTATGTACATCAAGGGAGTAATTGGGATATACCATTTCCTTACAGTTTGCCAAGGGAGCTCATTCTTTTAACATTGTTCAATTAATTAAATGTATAGGTATTCATTGGTTGATAATATGAATAACATAGATAAACATTCTACCTTAGGTTTGTGTCTGAAATGTTAGAAAGTAACAATACAAATATCTGTATTGTATATGTTCAATTATGTGTCGAAGCCCTTAAGGGATGTTGGTCTGCTCAGACCTCTATATATGTCTCCCTGTTTGTCTGTGGAGGGGAAAGTGATTCTGAAGGTGGTGTGGCCAGGGTGACCATGCTGAGAGGATGATGTCCTGCTGTTTGACTTCGCATGGAGACTTTCCTGTATTTTAATTATATCATATTTTTCTACACTTGTGGTTTTATTAGTACCTGTAAACCATATGGGTAACAAACCCCTATTTTTGCATTCTACTTGTGTCTCTGGTGCCTTACTGACCTGGTCCCTAACAGGGACACTAGCCACATGTGCTTGTGTGTAAGACTAGATGGTACTTTTTAATGTCTATCTATGCCTGTCTGTCAGTTTCTTTTGTGTATTGGTTATGGGACCAACCAATTAGCTCTAATGATCTGAGCAGCAATAATACCCTCTCTATTGCTTAGGTAAGCACTATTTCATGGCAATATGTAAACGCGTGTACAATTTGACAACTTGATTGGTGTGTTGATTGTAAATGTGATAACATAGATACATTTGTTGTTTATTGAAGTATACAGAACACTATGCACAACAGTTTTCCAAGGGTGAGTCATTCATAAATAAAAATATTTAGTTAAGTATTTGTTCTTATGTTCTGTCATGTTCATCAGACTTCTGGTGTAATTGCATAGTCTTTGATGAGAAGGTATCCACCAGCATCAAGGCCTGTAGGTAGGTAAAGCACTCATGCGTTTAAAACAATCTTGTTTTAAAGAACTAGATTACATTTTTTGGGGAAAATGGGAATTTGCATTCACTCTGAGATTTTGTTGGACATCTCCCTATTTTACTTTATTATGAGTATACACTTTCTGAAAGGTGACTACTCATCCACAGGGCAGTTAATGGAATAGTAATTCCATTTTTAGTCTTTATGTTCTGGATGGTGGTGATCGCAAGCACGAGGTTAATTAAGAGACCACTGTACATGCTTTAAAAATAAATAGTATAAATATACTGCAATGTAAAAAATAAATAGCTAAATTCAAATCTAAAAATTCATGTTAAATGTCATGTAAGTATAAATCGTACAAATCTAAGAAACTGCTGCAGTGCAGTGGTCTAATTTTTTCATTATATATATACACACTGTGTGTGTGTGTGTGTATATACTGTATATGTATACACACACACTGTGTGTATATGTGTGTGTGTGTGTGTGTATATATATATATATATATATATATATATATATATATATATATATATACACACACACACACACACATATACACACAGTGTGTGTGTATACATATACAGTATATACACACACACACACACAGTGTGTATATATATAATGAAAAAATTAGACCACTGCACTGCAGCAGTTTCTTAGATTTGTACGATTTATACTTACATGACATTTAACATGAATTTTTAGATTTGAATTTAGCTATTTATTTTTTACATTGCAGTATATTTATACTATTTATTTTTAAAGCATGTACAGTGGTCTCTTAATTAACCTCGTGCTTGCGATCACCACCATCCAGAACATAAAGACTAAAAATGGAATTACTATTCCATTAACTGCCCTGTGGATGAGTAGTCACCTTTCAGAAAGTGTATACTCATAATAAAGTAAAATAGGGAGATGTCCAACAAAATCTCAGAGTGAATGCAAATTCCCATTTTCCCCAAAAAATGTAATCTAGTTCTTTAAAACAAGATTGTTTTAAACGCATGAGTGCTTTACCTACCTACAGGCCTTGATGCTGGTGGATACCTTCTCATCAAAGACTATGCAATTACACCAGAAGTCTGATGAACATGACAGAACATAAGAACAAATACTTAACTAAATATTTTTATTTATGAATGACTCACCCTTGGAAAACTGTTGTGCATAGTGTTCTGTATACTTCAATAAACAACAAATGTATCTATGTTATCACATTTACAATCAACACACCAATCAAGTTGTCAAATTGTACACGCGTTTACATATTGCCATGAAATAGTGCTTACCTAAGCAATAGAGAGGGTATTATTGCTGCTCAGATCATTAGAGCTAATTGGTTGGTCCCATAACCAATACACAAAAGAAACTGACAGACAGGCATAGATAGACATTAAAAAGTACCATCTAGTCTTACACACAAGCACATGTGGCTAGTGTCCCTGTTAGGGACCAGGTCAGTAAGGCACCAGAGACACAAGTAGAATGCAAAAATAGGGGTTTGTTACCCATATGGTTTACAGGTACTAATAAAACCACAAGTGTAGAAAAATATGATATAATTAAAATACAGGAAAGTCTCCATGCGAAGTCAAACAGCAGGACATCATCCTCTCAGCATGGTCACCCTGGCCACACCACCTTCAGAATCACTTTCCCCTCCACAGACAAACAGGGAGACATATATAGAGGTCTGAGCAGACCAACATCCCTTAAGGGCTTCGACACATAATTGAACATATACAATACAGATATTTGTATTGTTACTTTCTAACATTTCAGACACAAACCTAAGGTAGAATGTTTATCTATGTTATTCATATTATCAACCAATGAATACCTATACATTTAATTAATTGAACAATGTTAAAAGAATGAGCTCCCTTGGCAAACTGTAAGGAAATGGTATATCCCAATTACTCCCTTGATGTACATAAGCCCATCCCATTCCTATACACACCCTTTTGCCAAACCCAGGAAGTACTACTCACAGGTAACACTGAACAGAAATTAAATAAGAGTGAATTATAACAAACATGTTTACTCCAGCAATGTATGTATATATAGTATCTGCATGTATACTGGCCTTAATGTGAGGCAGGTAGTATGGCCTTCACAGTCCCCTTCAGACATATTCCTAGATTAACAACTGGGGTTGTACAATATCCCTTAATAATTTGTATAAATCCAGTCCTTCTATTCTATTGTTTGGAAAAACCAAGCCAGATTCTTCCATCGTTCGTGAGCAGAGATCAAAAACATCTTTGTCACATGGGATTGTAGCGACGAACTTGCAAGCCAATTTTCATCTCTTCAGGTCTTCATCACTGTGTTGGACACAGTCGTTTTCAGCAATACAAATGTGATGCGAAAAACATAACATCAGGTATTCCAAAGGGCACAATTGTGTTCCTTGAAGGACGGATGCGATGTGCATTCTAAACTTTATTGATGTCATTCAACTCCTCCTGAAGAGAGATAATTTCAATGTGAAAATTGCAGTTAATTGCCCATCCCCCATATCCACTAATATATGACAACATACCTGGATGATATTCATGAAACATAGTTGAGATAGTGCTTTGTCCAGGGAATCACCAGTGAACAAGACTTCATCTTTGAGATCTCCCAGTAGCTGGATCCAGTACTCAATGCATCCTCGTTGCATCACATCCCACCAACTCTCAATTCGTTGATTGGAAGTACTGGCTCCTGCAACATAACTTTGCTCACCTCATCTATTGTCCTCACAGTTACGACATAAAAATACTTGAGAATCACGTACCACCTCATTCTCAGTACCCCAATCTGTGCGGACAATCCACCACGAACTTGTTCCATCGCTTCTATAAAGTAGCCTCCGATTACATGTGGGTCATTGTTTGTTAAAGCTGCTCTTAACTAGATAATTCTTCTGGAAAATAAATCAATGCATCCATTTATACAAATACCATATTGTTTCAGTTTGTCATATGAATCTATATGCCAAATATAGTTGGGTCCTTGTGAAAAATACTGCCTCCTATTTAGACGTCTTCTCTGACAATCCATACACCTTCCTCGGTCAAGCTCTGACAGAATTACCCTTACATCCTCTTTTCGAACACGGATACCATGTTCCACACACTTCACATACGTCCATCTGTAACCATGAAGTCTTCCTCAGCCTCTTAACTGACTGGTTATGAAGTTGATTATGTCCTGCAAATTTGAATATTTGCGACGAGAAAGCCTGTTTGATTCTTATTAAATGCCGTTTGCTTACAATAAACCCCTTCAAGGCTATGCTTGCAAGAATGTCATGATAATTCATGCCCAAATTAAAATAAAAAAATATGAGCTGGTCTCTTTCTATGGTTCTGGTGGATGTTGATTTGGGTCATTGGTCAGGGAGAAGGCCATGGAAGGAGAGAAAAGATATACCGGTGGTGAGGAAATGGAGAGAGAGAGAACGTGGGATAGACAAAAAAAAAAAAGAAAAGAAGCAATTTAGCATAGATACATTCCAAAATAACACTCAAAACTGGCAGTTTACTAGATAAAAGCATTAGGACTATAGATAAAAGTAAAGCAAGGCAATTATTTTTAATAGAAAATGTGGCTCCAGATGCTGTGTCACTCCAGACATTCTGATTCTATAGTAATATGATCAGTAACTATGTACTCATACTGTAGCCTACTTACTACATAGCTCTCAATGAATTATCGATCTCCCCATGTTCGTGTGTTCGTGTAAGAACGTGCGTGAGCTTTCTAGGAGATTTTTAGCAATATAATATATAATTTATAATATAACAGCAAACAATAACTTGGGCATACAGAAGACAACTAGGCAAAAAATCACTAAATCAATTAACAAATAAGATAGGACTACAGCACATAACCTACCTCGTAGCTGCTTTTCGGTTTCTCCAAGCTATGAATAAATGACCACATTTCACACAACTTCCGGTCGCCTTCTTCTTCTCTTCTTTCATACCTTATTTATATCGCCGCGTGCGTTTTAGTATTTTGCGTACGTGCTTTAGTTATTTGCGCGCACATTTTTCGTATAGCGCGCGTGCAATTTAATATTTTTCGCGTGTTTTAGTAATCCGTGCGCGCTATAGTAAAACGTGCGTGCGTTATAGTAAAACGTGCGTGCATTTAAACAATTGTTTTCCTTCATGTCACCACCGGGGCTCTGTACAATATACTTACATTATACTTTCATTATTAATGGTACTGCTTGGGATTTGTGTGCATTTTATATTTTCGTTAATGAAAAAATGTATGTTTTCTAATTCTCAATGTCGGGGAAAAATTATGTATGGTGTTGCTTTCAAGGAGAAACCATTCTTACTTGACACCTGCAGAGAAGCTCACGACAGGGAAAAAGAAGCCGTCAGTATTGAAGTCCTCAAACATGCCCTGGACAGGCTGTCCATTGATTCTGAAAGACATGCTAGGCGCACTCAGGTCCAGACAGCAGCTGACCACATCATCTGAGCTCAGCAGGTGCTGGTTAATGGAGGCCACTGCCCTGTGGATACGACCTATGCAATAAGAGACAGATAGTTATTTTATACCAATAGCACATATTCATTGAAAGTCCAATAATGTTCTTTATATTTTACATTACTGTAAATGTGCACTCTAGCACTGGCGATTGCTCTAAGACCACTGTACACGGAAAGCCCCAACAGTGTAAACTACAATGTTTACCAAAGTATATATTACTCATGAAAACTGTGCGATTTAGTAATTACAAATGCACTATATCCCTTTCTCTAACATTTTATTCACGTACCCCTACTGCATTGTGAGTAGCATATAAAGGCTGCTCTCCGACTAGACCAACGGAAGCATGGCCCATTTTATTGAAGCTATTGAAGACTAGCAAGACTCAAGTATGCTCTCTGCCTACATTTACATTGACGGCATTTGGCAGACGCTTTTATCCAAAGCCACTTACATGTAGTACATTTCTCATTAGTTGGACAGGTCATACACCAGCAATTAATCCACCAGTATTAGAATAGTTAAGCATCTTGCACACTTCCATGTCAATATATCATTAAATAATCAAACAAAGTTCGTAATTGTCACGCCCACGTCCCGGGGCGGGACGGTGCAAGCCTCTCTTGCACGCTCCCGCTCCCCAGAGTACTAATCACTGATCTGTGACAGGTGACAGTCAGGGATACCCACACCTGTTCCTGGTTGAGTGGTTGTGCTCCCCATTATTAGTTGTCTGTTTAGTTACAACCCTTGCGGGTTATTCTTGTGTACATCCTGTGTTTTGTCTTGCTTGTAGTTTTGCAACCCTGCGTGGTGCCGTATGTTTCGTATTTTGTTAAATTAAATCCTTTATTTTGTTATAGAAAGTGTCTTGTTGTTCCGACCGTAACAGTAATGGCCTAAATAATGTAATGCTTAATACGTATGACCAGGATTTAAAGACATTTTATTTTTTTAGGAGAGAACTAAAAAATAAACACAAAACATTTTGATTAAGAAACTTGAGTTAGGATTGAGTGCTTGGAGGGGGAGAGGTTGCTAGTTGAGGTATCAAGGTAAATCGTGAAGAGGTGTGTCTTGAGTATCTTGAAGAAGATGGGTAATGTTTCAGCAGTCCTGACTGTTGTTGAAAGCTGGTTCTACCATTCTAGTGACAGGACAGAAACCATACGAGGTCTTGAGATCTCATTGCGATGGCAGTGCAAGCTGGCCAACCAAAAATGTAGAACAAAGTTCTCTTGTTGGGACTTGAAACCGGCCATTGCTTAGAGGTAGCTCGGGGCAGTTTTCTTTACTGCCTTTAGGCCCGCATCAGTGACATATACATTAAAACAGTAGGCTATTATTTAAGTAAAAAGTAGCCCACAGCAGAAGCGTAAAATCAAGCAGGTAATTGCCCCAAACCCTGACACAAATAGAGCTGATGCAGACACCTTCAGGCGATAGATTAGTAGGTTGTTGCACTGTACAATACATTTATCGTCTCTTGTATGAATAATTTGAAATTTAAAAGTGTGTGGTTGAGGCTAGCATTGAACTTACATCGAACTTACATCGTTGAATTAACAAACAGCCGAAGTACGACTGTTTCCCAAAAGTGCCCAACTATGTTAGTACGACAATGGCTTGAACTATGTTGGTTTCAACCACCGTAGTTCGAACTACAATGTGTCCAGATGTGTTCGGTCTGACTTTCACAGCAAGATACTTGCAAAAACACACAATCTTTGTTATGTTACGCCTGAATTCAATAGCCTAGGGCAGTTGTGATTATATGAAATTATAAATGATCTAGGTTATTCATACAACGTGATAAAATACATAAGGCTATAACAACAACCATAACAATAATACAAATATGAGTAGGCCTATTCATATACTTACAACAGAAACGATAAAAGTGAAATAAAACTTTAAAAATTATATAATCATAATAATAAACTATAATGAATATTATTTTATTTATAAAATAATATCAATGAGATGTAAGCATAAATCAAGACGGATAGTACGGTGGTTTGTGTCTTTATCTCTCAACATGAACTTTTCTGGTTCAAACCCTGCTCTTGGCATAATAAACTCTTGTTTTTTTTTGTTCTAGAAGGAGTTTCAACTTTTAGCAATACATTGCATTCAGGGCAAAATGCTTTGTGTAGCCTAAACATTTATACTATTCATACTTTAAATATGTAGCCTATATGGCCGAAATTATTCAAAGCAGTGTCAGTGACTCAATTGGATACGTGTGAAATCGTGATCGACAGTCTGTCTCAACGCAGGTTCAAAACACAAACTTTTTTAATAACTGCAACAAAAGCACTGCTAGATTAAGACATAATAACAGACATATTCTATATCCGAGATAAAGGGAGTTATGCTTTTTAATCGTTCATCTGTTTTGATACTATAACTGAAAAAGCCTATTGATATCATGTGACGTCACTGTTGGTTAGTCCTGTCAGCTACAGTATGCAACTCCCATCTCTACCATCAGAGACAATGAAGGAAAATTATCCATGAAACTAAATTTTCATACAGTTTACCCGGATTATATTTTGTTGTTGACTGTAACACTAGTTTTCAGAGAAACTCGGGACTACAATTTGTATTAAATATAAAGACGTTAAATTGGCGTAATTTAAATGGTTTGGTTGGCAGACAAGATCTCTTTGGTAGACTGTGCAGTAGAGACAACAGTACTGTAAGGCCTAAATTTACCTAATTATTATTGTTTATCTTTAACATTTCTTTGTCAGGAAAAGGCTAACAAATGCTATACACATGGTTACCAGTTCCCATATATTTAATAACGTTAATAGTGTCTTGCAATGATGCTCGCTACATACACGCATACAGGCTGTACACATTATGCTAATGTTAGCTAACGTCAGATTAAGATATTCTTAAATAAAATAACGTAATCTTTTATTGACTAATTCATAACTGCTTCGAGATTTCCCTCAATTTTTGTAATCATGTCCTTAAATTATAATGTACAGATGAAATGGAGAAGCACTGAGCCTAGCAATGATTGTGCACTGTTAAAAATACCAATAAGGACAGCAGCAACTGCATCCAGTGAAGCAACAAGTAAACTTGCTGCAGTCAGAATCCATAGGGACTGGTCAGGAACAAATATACCATCCTGCTGTCCATCTCTCTGCCAAGAAACTGCTGAAGGACAGCCTACCTTTTGTGATAACAGTTTGCTGTGCATTGTAATATTTGGTCTCCCCGCAATAGAATCAACAGGCAGTAGTTGCTTAAGCTATGACAAATGTAAACATTAATATTTCCCTTCCTGTAATAAACATTACATCTTCCCAGTTTTGTTTCTTTGGGTTGTTGTTTTAATACCACTGTAACATCTGGACTACAATGCACAACTAAATATTCTGCAGAATATAAGGTATTTGAATATGTAGAGTATGATTCAGTGATATCAGAATAATGTATCTATACACAAATACATCAACATTAACAATAAAGACAATAGCTTTCTTTCTAATATTTAATATCAATAATATACAACAACAAAGCATAATCTTTCACTTTAATGTATAGAGATATATTTTGACTGCCAGTGTTGATAACCTGGAATGGTTTACCTGTGAAGTGAAAAAAGCAGTATGTTAATCAATTTTTTTTGTAATCGAAGCAAAACTCCCCACAGCTTGTTACAAAATTATATGCTGATTGGACTTGTGTTTTATTGCTTTAAATATAAGAAAAAGCATATGGCCATAATCTACACCATATAGTCTGACCTGTATCCTACTTCTAAAACAAAACATGTACCTGCTGTTAGCACTTATTAGCACTCAAGCTCGCCTCCAGTGCTAATGTTAGCCAGCTAGCCGGCCTTTAACTAACAAAGCTCTAACATTTTAACCAGTAACGGTTGGTAATTGTTGTTGATTTACTTACATGTCTTACTGGTTCATTTGGTCTCCAGATGCTGTCGTTAAAAATATAACATGACACCTTCCATCAAACTTTAGATTAAAAAGTGACAGCTATTAATTAAAAAAGTAATTAAAGAATTATAAAAAATATTTTTTTCTTAAACCATGTCGATATACACATACTTTTTCTCGTTAGAGTGAGTGTGTTAATGTGGCGCTATCTATTTTAACTTTAAACCTATAGATAACATTTTTTTATGATACCGGTACTTGGTATGAGAGAGATCCGGATGGGTGTTCATTCATCAGAGGGGAGGGTTGTTAGCCTATAAAGGTGGTCCTGCGTGTATCATTCAGGTGTATAAGCTTCACTCACTGATCCTTGCAATGCATTGTTATGACCTCAGGGAAGGCCGTCAAATCGTGTACAGTTTTGAAGTTGATTGTAAAACGGATGAAGAAGCACTTAAACGTGTGATGCTCTACACCTTAGAACGGTATGAGGCCTACACGGACTTCTTAAGGCTGGACCAATGTGTAAAAGGTGTGATGGATCGTCTTGAAGCTAACGATGGAAAATTTGGGGCTACACTTCAATTCATATCATCTTCTAACACGAGGGAAGCTATTAGCATCGACTGTTGTAGGTCTAAGGATTTCCTGATCAGCCATTGTAGAAACATCCATATGCTAATGGTTCCTGGAAGTATTCCGGCTCATGCCATGGAGCGCGCCCTATTATTTTGGCCGGTTGTAGGCCTATGCAAGCAGGATTTCTATACACTGAGAATGGTGTTTGCTGAAATAAAAGCTGCGTTCATTACCAATCCCCTGCCTGTCATACACCCGTGCACTTCTGACTATGTTATAGATGGACTAACGGATCCGTACAGACGAGGGTTGCAATCTTCTCTAAGATCCCGTTTAATAACTGAAATCCCCCCGCAATCAAAGAAATGTAATTGTCATGTCTGAAGAGAGAGAGAGATAGATAGATAGATATGTTAAGCTTTACTTACTAATTATGTTTTAAGTACTATGATGTATAATAAAATAATCTGCATCAAATGTATTAAACTACTATTATCTAGATCATACAGTATAACGTAATTAGTCAAGATGCATGAACTCTCAAATAGTGGTCACAGCTCTCTTCAGGAGCTGGAATCCAGTTCACCTTATCTACGTTTATTCAATGTTATAGGTGAGCCACTATTTACTGTTTTTACGATTACTTTATGTGGTTTGGGCCTGCTTGAAT
>JAODLL010058041.1:0-18319 GCA_026546735.1 Forbesichthys agassizii | reverse complement strand
GTGTGAAATACCCCCCCCCCCCCCACACACACACACACTTTTTGTTTTGTTTTGTTTAATTTTTCTTTTTCCCCCCAACATTTTTTAATCCCCTTCTCTTCATCCCCTCTCAACCAATTCTGCTTCTAACGGAGCCGCCCCTCCCCTCCCTCTCTCTCTCTCTACATTATTCCCTGTGCATTTTAATTTTCTCTCTCCTCTGTCATCGGGGGTCCACTCTTCCCCGCCCACTCTCCTCATTTTCGCGTGAAACAAGAATAGTGGGAGCCAAGAAATAGTTAATCTCCCCGGCTGCCTCTGCGATTGGCCGCTTCGCATGTGGCTTGCTCTAGCCACCTTGAATGAGAACCAGGACAGGAGGGGGTAGCTAGGCAACTTCGGTCGGTGACGGGAAAGAAAAAGAAAACATCTTTCATGGGATTCTGAAATTGCGGGAAGAAATTATAACGTTTAGAAGCAAGGCGACGTGGTTTCACCTCCCTCGTGTCCGACTTATGGAATGAATACATGGATTTTCTTCTGTTCTTTCCTCCTCATTTGAAAACGAATCACTCAGATGAAGAGGACACATATGCTTTAAAGAAAAACACGTAAATGGGACAGTTGAGAGGAGTGTCCGTGGAAAACGGTGAGTGCCATGTCAGTTCAGAACAAATGCAAAACCGTGATCCCGTCTAGTATTACGACAGCCTGCTTACCGGGGATGCAAGGCAGCTCACGTACGGCATGCCCAAGATTTATGGATAGAATGCGTTAAGCTGCTGAATTGAAATGGTGCTGCTACCGCTGGGTGACTGACATCACGCATACACACCAACGAATATAATAAGAAAATAAACATTTGACTAAATTTGCCGGATTAATCGAATGAGCATGTGTTATAAATGCAAACGCCGGTAGCTTGTCAAATACTGTAAAATGCAGATGCACATTGCTTTGCGCACAAACCATTCAAATAATTTGCGTTTAAATTAGATAACATGTGTCCATTATGAAAGATTATCTCTTGATTCTTCCTTAGAAGCTGTATGAGTATAGCTTCCCATCACAAGCTGTTTCGACCACATCTGCCCCACTAATATTCAAATAATGAAGCAAAAGCTTGCCCTGCTGCAAAAGATAGTCCAAGTCATCGCGCAAAATACGCGTGGTCATTAAATGGACTTTGAGCGAGACGGACTGTCGGGATGTCGTAATTTGTCTACAAAAGCCGGTGGAGAAATAACTACAAAATGTTCACCAGGGACCAACCGGCAGCGATGGCTTGAGTACCTGTGGATGGATGGATGGCAGCACGCAGCGCAGCGATGGGTTGTGCTTCGGCGAAGTCAGCCAGAACGCAGTGAATAAGCAATATCTGTGAATTGTCTGAACGAGGTTCAACTTAATGGATTGCTGCAGTGCATCGTCCTAGAGTGCGCGGTTGAAACGTGCTGATTTTAATTACACTAATGAGAATGTCTGTTATATCCCAATGACAGTTTTAACAAATGCTGTTTAACGAAAACAGCAGAGGTAGGTAGGCCTTATCGACGAAGAAGTAATGGGTTCCCTTAAGTTACAGAGATCTCTTATTATAACGCATTGCCGAGTCATGGTTTTATGGTGTTCTTAAGTAAAGCAGCAACAAAAAAAACAAAATATTAAACATAAAGCTCAGTGTTTTTTTTTTTTTTAATCAAATATTTTTTTCTCCAATTATCAGTTAAAGCTGCAAGGCCTGTTTGGGAAACGGCTTTGGCTGTTAAATCGGCAGACGCGATGTCTAGAAACCCAGTAATCGACAGTGCAGTGGACAGTGGTCATAAAACGTATTTAGTTTTGTGTGATGATCTGTGATATGTGCCAACCTAATGTAACCATGTAAAATAACAATGAGGTGAATGTGTGAGCCGTTGGCGTGAGCAGAGCTGGGGCCATGTTTTTGTTGTGACTGCTCGGCTAAACAGAGATAAACAGAGACAAAGGTCAGCAACAGCATCTGTGACACTGATGCCAAAGTTGAAAAACATCTTCTAAACAGCCTACATTAATCCCATTTCTCTGGGAGCCCTGATACCAGCCACTACGTTGTGAAATGGAGTAGGCTATAGGACACATGGGAGATAGGCTACACACAGACACACACACACCTGTTCTACCACGTGACCTCGTACTGTTCCTACCATACTGTATGTATATGTTGTTAATTATGTGTTATATAACGTGTTATATATTGTGGACTGGGTTTAAGATGCTGGTGGACACTTATGAGCAATATGTCTCTGGTTAAGAACGCTTTGTTAGCCCAACCGGTGGAATCCAGTTACTTAATTTAGCCCCTGACCATGTAACTGACTGCTATGGAGGCCATATTATCCTATTAAGACTGAGTGTAGCCCGTTTCAAAATTACTATAATACATTTGAGAAAGTGTGTTGGAGGTTTTTGCTTTTCTCCGCCAAATAATCTACAATTGTCTTTTGACAGTTGGCATGTTGGACTCGCCTTGAAAGCTTTACATTGTTTACACTTTCCCCAGTGATGCCCTGTTTCATTTCCACTAAAACCCTGGCACACCTTTGCATCAGTTGTTTGGTCTTGAGTTGCAGCAGCGTTATCTCAACATAAACTCCCACAAGACAAGGTGCTGGGTGTTAAGAATAAGGGTAAACGTGAGGTTTCAATGATGTATCGCTAAAGCTGTGCTTGCTGCAGTGCCCTAAATCTTAAATAACAACTTAATTCAGCGAGCTAACCAATTAGGTGATTAGCCCTCATTTTGCTTCTTTCCACGGCCTTATCAGATCCAGCTGATCATTAATGGAGACGTTGCCCGCAGCGAGACGGGTCAGAGGTGATCGAGGCAGCACGAGCCGAACAATAGAGGAGATTGAGCAGATACTGTAGCAGTGCATTGTGGGTAGTTAAATAATGCAGTTGGCAGATTAACCCCACGGACAGGTGCATCCAAACATAATAGAAGGATTTTGCGGTATTGAAATGTGTCAGAGGCCTTTCTGAAAGCTGAGAAATCAGAGAAAATATACTTCCAATGCTTTCCTCAGGAGCATGCACCCCACAATGTTCTTTTTGGCAGAAGAAGTCGTTGTTCGTACAATGAATTTTTGGATTTTCCACACCACTCCAGGGCATTACATAGTATTCTGGCTGCTGTGAGAAAAATACTTATTTGGATATATATATATATATATATATACATACATATAGGCAATGATTTACAGTATATGCACACCTGATGGACCGACACTGGTCTCTTATGGGGAGTCCCACCATTAATCTCAGGACAGCATGATACTTCATCTGAACAGTAGCCTACATGCTGAATATGGAGGACCATCTCCGTGGAACAATCATTAGCCTTGTCTGTTTTAAAACTAATGTTGGACTAGGTTTGATGCATATTCTACTCCAGAGGCCTTCATTTTTCAGTCCAAGGACCCCTTAGCTGATAGAACCTATGTTATAAAATATTTAGTTGCCGGGCCAACAATAATGTTTAGCGCTATAGTGCCATGTATAAAAGCAGGCCACAAACTAAGTCATTAAAATACTTATTGACAGATTTATATATTTCTAGCACAGGTTTTATTTATGTTAATGTATATTTTCAGATATTTTAATATTTGGAGGAACATACATTTGGGCTCAAATCATTTGGAGGACCCCCTGCAGTACCTCTGAAGACCCCCTAGGGTCCCGGACCCCCTGTTGAAGACCTCTGATCTACTCCATATGTCTGTAATGAAATAGGCAAGCATATACATGTAGGACTGTACAACCCTCAAGCAATAAATGCTCATAATATGTAGTTGACTTTGTTTACAGTAATGTGGTTATATAATTATTTGAGCAGCTGCACTATAGGCTATGATTTGTATAATTTACAAAGGTTTATTGCGTGAATGGTATTTTAGACTCCCGTGGATATTGCACAAATTAATTAGAGTAATTCAAACATACCTCGTGATGTCATACATTTAATTTAGCTGGAGAACATAAAGCGTTAAGTTAAATTAAATTAGGACCAATGAAGGTGCATTTCACTAATATTCACGCCACCGTAATGTGAACGCAACACTGCAGTGTGCCATTGACAGCAATTGATATGTTTCTACTTACCATGTTGGTATTTTAATGTAAAGCACGTTCTGATTCTATATCTGTGAAAAGCGCTATTTAGATACTTCTCTCCCTGTTAAAGGTGTAGTCAGCGATTATAACTTAATACACTATTTTGCCAAATCCAGCAGATATATCCTCGCTGTCCCATAGTTGTCCATTCTGTGTGCTGAAAACAATGATCTGGTGTTTCCACACAGCCCTGACTCTGTAAAGGGGAGCACAAACAAAGTGGTGCAGACCGCACCACGCTTTGGCAATGCATTTTTTAATGGTGGGGGGCGGATCCTCTGAGGGAGCACCCTATGGCATTGAGGGGAGAGGTGTCATTTGTTTTGATCGAGGTCAAATATCAACAGGCTTTCTCCGTCATCTCTGACTCCACCTTTAATTAATGCGGGTTAACATCACTGCACATTTGCCAGACCCTGTTGGCATGACAACGAGCCAAGAAGCCACGCCCACAGTCAAACAGGGCCAACAGGTAACACAATAGTCCGATCCCAAGCCCCGCCCCCCATACTGTAACTAGGTGGAGAAAACAGCATAGGAGGCTGTAACCGGAAAACCGGAAAAACTGCTCAACTGCTATTGGAGGACGAGGGGAGGGGAGGGGAGGGGAGGGGGTCTTGGGATCGCTGTAGTGCAAGAACCGGGCGCCGAGGCCGGTAACATCTGTCGAGCGGGCGTCTCGTTCAGCCGCGAATCACTCACCGCTCATCTGGAACAGCCTGCGCTGCCCCGATCCCCACTCCGGGGGACCGGGGGTATCTTCAATGCATCAATGACACCAGCCATCACATGGGACGTGTAGAGTGCCAAGCCAGTGATTCATTAGTTCCCAATCAGCTCGAGGGGTGGGGGGGCGTTGGGGGATGGGTCTGCCATATGCCTGGGGGTTACAAGGCAATCTGTACCCCCGCTTCCCCCGCCCTTCCCCCCCATTACCATACAGTCAACTGCGCTGGTCATACGCTGACTGTACACTGTGTGTGTGTGTTGTGTCTCTGCCCTATACCAGGCACACAGGCATGTGTCTAGCAATTCTGGTCAAATAGCTCTTTTGTGCAGCTTTAAAAGAAGTAGACACAATATCTCCTGATTCGGCCGTCACTGACCGGCCGGTTTCAGAGCTGGAGAACGAACTGCAGTGACCTTCAGCTCAACCCGCCTTGTGCCAGTTGGCGGGACATGAAGCAATCATTCATCTATGGAAGTACAGGGCTGTGGAGCTCCAGATCAATCTTGGGAGGCACGAAAGACACGCTCGATGCAGACCTCACGGCTGCTTCGCCAAGAAAGCGGCGCGCAAGCTAGCCGACCGCGGCTATCCATCTGTGAATGTGGTTTGCTCTCTTATCGCGCTGCCACGGCACAGGGCTTAACCTCTGGAATGAATGGGATGGGATTTGAGCTAAAGAGGAGCCTGTGCTGAACAACACTGAGGACTGGTGTGAAGCCACAGTATATAACATGTGCATCCAGTATGTACAGTAGCATGTTCGGAGACATGAGGTGACGATAAATTACATGACGCCATGTGATGTAAATATGTGCGCAAAAATATACACTATATTTGCATCACACACATCAAAGACTAAACTTGCAGAATACCTGCATTTTGCACTTTATTTGCTTTCAATAAGCACATCAAATCAAGCGGTTAATTGTAAAGGAATTGGCAGAGAAAAGAATACAATTTTTTCCAAAGGGTTATTAGTCTAGAACATTTGCAGTAGAAAATGTATATTCGGGGATTTCTAGGCTATAGAGAATATATATATATATAGTCTCTTTGTTTTGGCGTCGGGTGAGGGAGACTGAAGTGGCGAGCGTTGACGTCGAAGTCACGGCAACTCTGCCCCAGTTTGGCGCTCCTCAAGCGTCTTCACCGCATTACCCAGAAATGCTACGTTGGCGTGACCCAAATCATGGAGCACACCTCCCTATTCATCTGTTCCAGCAAATGCACTGCATGACGCTCCGTAAGCATCAGAGCATCCATCACCTTTTTAGGGTTCTTCCCCGTGGGTCCAATCGACAACCCTGTTCCCCAGGGGCTAGACAGCGGCTCCATGTGTGGCTGATGATAACTATAATCGTGTGGCGGGCTGGTAGCAATGGCTGCAGTGCACCGGCACATGCATTAGCGTGCACTGTAAAGTATCAAAGGCCCAATAGGCAACTCTGGCCATCTTGATAATCTTAATGTAATGGAAGTTCTTAGGGAGACTGTATTAAAACAAAATGGAGAGAGTCATAACTGCTCTTTCAGTGGGGACCGGGACAAACAAACTGTATACAATCGTGAGTAAAATCTGAAAAAACCTTAAAACATTTGGGGTCTTTTCCGCAAAATATGGTTTAATAAGCATTTTTTCCCCTCACATCTTATACTTCTAATATGCATGCGTCCTTTTTCTACCAACCGCCATATTTGCCCCTACAGATTTCCTTTATAAAGTTTCATTCATAACTCTCTAAGTGGTTTGTATTGTTCCAGGCCAATGTGTTCTATAATGTTTCTAGCTATATGCAGTAAAATAAGCTTAGCTTATAAGTGTGTTTTTATTCTACTAACTGGTTCAACATGATCCGTTTTGTTTTGTCATTGTTTTGATCGGATGTCCTGGTGTAAAATTAAAACTTCCACACATATGAATCAATGAGATGAGGCCAGACATCCATGCAGAATCAGCTTTTGTTGTGAGTTTGGGAACGTTTGGGATGAGAATATGACTATTTTAAGTGCTATACTTTTAATAGATTTGTTCCACTACAATTCAATCTGGAATCTCCATTCAAAGGAATTTGTCAGGGAGACGATGCCAATATTGTCAATCAAATAATTCACAGGCCAAGAATCACATGCACTCAATTTACATTGGCACCTTAAAGGCAGGGTCATTCTTGCTAATTCTAAGCTCAAATGAAAACAGTATTGCTCCGCGATCCTCCACGGGCGGCGCATCACACGTCAAAAAGCATTGTGAAGCAAAGTGTAGTTCCATTCCTCCAGCCCTTGTTTTCCCCTGTGTTCCATTCCCCCTTGTGTTCCAGCCCTGGTTTTCCCCTGTGTTCCATTCCCCCTTGTGTTCCAGCCCTGGTTTTCCCCTGTGTTCCATTCCCCCTTGTGTTCCAGCCCTGGTTTTCCTCTGTGTTCCATTCCCCCCTGTGTTCCAGCCCTGGTTTTCTCTTGTAAACCCCCCCCCCCCTTCCAGCCCTGGTTTTCCTTGTGTTCCAGTTCCTCCCCCATGCTGATCGTTTGTTATTAGTTTTCCGTAGTCCTTTTTGGATTGTTGGTTTTGTCAGCCCTTGAGCGTGTGCATTCCTGCCTGTTTCGGAAACGGCGCCCAGTATAAACCCCTGAAATATACCTTTGTGTCATGCGTTTGGGTCCACCCTGCCTGCTACGGCGTGACAAATAGTTCTAATGTTACAGCATAGTTAATGGAGGAAGGCCATGCATGTGAAGATTCATCCACAATGAACTTCCATGCGATACCATATAGCGTGCCTGGTATTCAGACGCTGTACAGATGATGAGGACGTGGCTTGAACAGCAATCACGAAGAGGCGGAGGAAACAGGTGCCATGTTGGCATTACAAACCTAATGAACAGAAATGTCTTTTTAATTATATTGAGCCTTTACCGCCACTGGGAAGTCAACAGTACTAGGATAAATATAATTGAGTGCTTTGCTATATTTGGAGTGGAAAATAACTACACTCTATGGCCAAGTTTAAAGAGACAATAGACAAAAATCTGTCATCAAATAATTTGGAGGACCCCCTGCAGTACCTCTGAGGACCCTCTAGGGGTCCCGGAACCCCTGTTGAATACCTCTGCTCTATGGCCATAGGTGTTATTCACCACTATTTTTTGTTAGCTTGTTGAATCCCAAGTGAAAAGAAGCCCCATATAGTGGACGCCTTTCCAATGTTATCTACGTATGTTAGTGTGAAGGTGTGTTTTAATGCTAATAAGGTTGGTATTCCACGGTGCTCCATCTGAGCTTTTCTGAAAATCAGATTAACAAACCAGCTATGAGAGTACAGTAGACTATAACTGAAAGTACTGTGTACCTTTTCCACCGAACAGTGATCACATACAGCGTAATGCTATTTGTTCACTTTATGGCTCAATTTGGTTACTAGCAGACATTCCACGTGCAATGTTAATGTCATCTGTTAGTCAACGCTGTCCTTAGCTCTCATTGGTTGAGTTTAGTCTATCTCGGTGCCCGCCCACTTTGTCGTTGCTACAGGTCGCAGGATCTCATTGAGGCTCTGCGGTCTCTCGTCGCTACAACGCTGCTCGTCTCTGCCTGTGTGCGAGGGGCTTCATTGTAAAAGCTCTGCCGAGCTGCGAGCGTCTGTCAGTGTGAGTGTCAGCATGACGTCTGTTGACAGGGCCCTTTAGATCACTCCACATCACTCCACACAGGGCGCTGTCACAGCTGGAGACGACACAGATGTTTCCGTCTAATCAGCCATCAAGTGCCGTATTCCAATCGGTGTCCCATTCTGCTCAGGGTTTTTACACATACAACACAGTTCAGCTGAAGTACGGAAAGCTTGTTTGGTGCTTGCGTGCCCGTCTCCGGAGTATAGATCTTGACACTTGCAGCGACGGCGGGGAAAATAATAATTCGCCTACGGTTAGCGGCATGATTAGCTGCCAATGGGCTGTGCCTGGCTGTGCTTTAACCCCCTCCCACCCCCAACGGTCTCCAGAGTGCCATAGCATATGAGACGACAACAGTTTCACACCCGGTTTCACACTTCCCTGCTGTTTCCATACGTTGTGGGACTTCTAATCATTCATGGGAGATTAGTGGGTGAAATTTAGGTGTGGCGAGAGTGACTAATTACGCCCACACATAATCCGTTGTAGTCAGGGGAATGGGCATTGTGTGCTTGTGTCTGTGTGTGTGCGCGCGCGCGTGTGTGTGTGTGTGTGTCTGCACGCAAATAGACAACATGTATATTAAATGTCAGTAAGTGAACATAACTGGCTGTCCAGTAATTACTTTTCGCTATTATAATTGCCACAAGCTAACCTACAAACATTTTATCTTAGACATTTTAGCCTGCTAATGCATTTGCTTAGCTCTTAAAATACTGGACAAACAACAGCGTTATAAAAAAACAATGTAATCATTTTACTGTATATTGTTATTGAGATTAATAGAATTACTATTAAATGGATATTTTTGTTGCAGCCAAATAATTAGTGTACTAAATTGCTGGAACTTACAGGGCAATTACAATACCTTATTAAGCAATGGGTGTTTAGTTGAGGCCTTCTGCATTTAGCATGCAGTGTCCGAAATTGGATCTCAATTAATGTAAGATTACATTACTGTGTAGCCCTAACATTTTGGGGATATGGGTTATAACATGAAACCACCTCGCATGTGTTATTTATGTCAGTGACCCATGTGCGATTACAGGTGACCTTTTGGCGATTCATTTAGTACAAAGGGAACATTAATCATGCTCTGCATGAAGCAACACCTAAGTGGAACTTACAAAGGAAACCTGGGTGGAGTGATGCTGCGAGGAGAACCTACTTCAACCTTCATGTTGCGGAATAGAGGACAGAACAAAACAAGGTCATGAGAGAGACAGAGAGAGACAGAGAGAGAGAGAGTTGAAATTGAATTGAGAGAGAGACACAAGAGAAAGAGAGAGAGAGACAACGAGAGGGAAGAGAGAGAGACAGAGAGAGATAGATATGAAGGTGAATGAAATAAAAGATGCAGCGAGACTGCAAGAATGCATCATTGCATTTACACAGATTCTCCTCCCAGTATAACCCAGGGGAGGGGTGGTATGTGTGTGTGTGTGTGTGGGGGAGTATCGGTCTCAACACACTGTCCAGACACCACCAGCGCATGGTGCAAAACAACAAACAGAATCAACAGTGGATTAAAGACTCCTCCGGGAAGCCATCGAGAAACATCAGAGCTACGGCTTTGCAGAGCCGTAAAGACCAATTAGCTGTGGTCTCACGCGTTGCCTGCGTCTCTGGGTCTGCTGTGTGGGACCAGCTTCTGTAGGAGGTGATGGAGCGGAGCGTTAAAGAAGGAACAACACGGCCAATAGTCGCTTCCTGTGCGATTGTTCACCGTAGGGACGCGGTGACACTCGATTAGCCTCAAAATGTCCGTTACACCAGCAAACGGCCTGCGAAGAGACACCTGTCAAAGGAGCCGTGTAAGGCTGGGCGATATACCGGTATATACCGTTATATCGGATTCATTTCAAAAGAGATATAAGATTAGACAATATCGTTTATATCGATATAGTTGTATTATGCGTTCATTCATTCGTTTTTCAATTTGTTTGTCTCTCCCTCCATGCCTGCACTTGGCCTGAGGGGTGGCGTCAGGACGAGTGACCACCAGATAAAGCTCACATATGTCAATAAATGTCGCAAAAAAATGTTAAATGTCACATTTACGTCGGATTTCCTTATTTTTCTCTGTGCCTGAAGGATTTATCCCACTTTACAGAACATACAGATATACAGTATATCGTGTATCGGTATTCAAACTAAATATATCGGGATATCATTTTTAGTCCGTCTCGCCCAGCCCTGTATATATAAATGTATCCTCTGTGACGTCACCATAGACACCATAGACTGTATATATAAATGGACAAACCCTCTGTGACGTCACCCACAGCTTCTCATCAAATTTCAACACCGCGCTGTGCTGGCTCCGGCTGTGGCCATCTTTGCGGTATCTGACTCTGCCTGTAACGCCCCCCTATCCATCCCGTATAATATATGGACAGAAGGGATATGTTTTTAACTGATGAGCTATACAATAATTCACTCCTTGGGCCCCGTACACTTGTCATGAATAGGGGGACTAGCTGTAGAGACCAAAACAGATTTTTGAACTAGCCCTCGAGCAAAATGGCCGTCGTCACCGGCAATTTATATTTCGTGTTATATATCCTCTTCCCCCCATTCTTGACTGTTCCGTCGTCAGAGGTCCTCCATCTAGTCAGAATAAGGCAAACGTATTGGCGTGGCTTAACAGGCTGAAGTCAGAGGTCATTGGTTCTCCCCGGAAGGCCAGACAGAATAAAATAACCATCTCTGTTTTATGCCTCCGGTGTTAAGAGTTCTGTTTCCTTTTACGGTTTTACACGCCGCGGTGTTAATGTTGTGCTATGCTCTACACTGTCTGTCTCCCTCTAAATACTGTATGTTTAACAACATCCATGTTTGTTCTCATTATAGCCTGCTCAGTGCTTAATCCTTTTCATTTAGCAGAATCCCCATATCTATTGTGAGGTGTTTACATCACTGCGACCCTGCTGTTCATAGCAACCTCCCACTGTGGGTTAATTTTCTGCCCCGTGAACTTTGTCCTGTGTTTAAAAGGCTTTGAAATGTCTGTTGCTTAGTTCACATTGTAAGCTGGTTAAAGTTGGGAGAAATGGTCATAGACTACGGTGTTATCCCAAAGACATTGACAGTGTACTGATTCTGTAAACTGACTGCTTACATTATGCTGAAGGACAAAGAAAATATAACCCTGTTAAAATAATTCACATTTAAAGGTACGCTCCTGAATGTAGGATACTATAACTCACGTGTGTGTGTTATACTGAGACATACATTATATGTGTTATGAGACATTAGATGTGTTATACTGAGACATTAGATGTGTTCTACTGAGACATTATATCTGTTTTGAGACATTATATGTGTTAAACTGAGACAATATATGTGTTATGAGACATTATATGTGTTATAATGAGACATTATATGTGTTAGGAGACATTATATGTGTTATACTGAGGCATTGATGTGTTATAATGAGACATTAGATGTGTTATACTAAGACATTAGGTGTGTTATGAGATATTCGATGTGTTATACTGAGACACTGAGACATTAGATATGTTATGAGACATTAGATGTGTTATAATGAGGCATTAGATATGTTATACTGAGATATTAGGTGTGTTATGAGATATTAGATGTGTTATAATGAGGCATTAGATATGTTATACTGAGATATTAGGTGTGTTATGAGATATTAGATGTGTTATACTGAGACATTAGATGTGTTATGATACATTAGATGTGTTATGAGACATTAGATGTGCTATAATGAGACATTAGATGTGTTATAATGAGGCATTAGATGTGTTATAATGACATTAGAAGTGTTATGAGACATTAGATGTGTTATAATGAGGTATTAGATGTGTTATGAGACATTAGATGTGTTATAATGCGGCATTAGATGTGTTATGAGTCATTAGATGTGTTATACTGAGACATTAGAGGCGTTATGATACATTAGATGTGTTATGAGATATTAGATGTGCTATAATGAGACATTAGATGTGCTATAATGAGGCATTAGGTGTGTTATGAGACATTAGATGTGCTATAATGAGACATTAGATGTGTTATAATGAGGCATTAGATGTGTTATGAGACATTAGATGTGTTATAATGAGGCATTAGATGTGCTATAATGAGGCATTAGGTGTGTTATACTGATACAGTACAGTATCAGTTGCGGTGCGGCCCCTTGCTGTCATCTCTGACACAAGATAACACAGCAGGGCTGTCCGCCAAGGCTTTGCCTGGCCAGGTTGTGACAGCATCCCCCCCCCCATTCCTTTCCCACTAAGCTGGGGGGCGTTTTGTAACAAAGATAACCAGCGCAAGGTGCCAAAGACGGTCTGTGGAACAAACGTTGCGTCCCCCCCATCCCGTCCCTGGCCCCCAGTTACCTCAGGCAATGCTAGCCTTGGCCAGGAACTCACCGAGATGATCTGGGGGCCCGGGGGGGTTAGTCAGTCACATGCAAGCTGGAGAGTACAGACTGTACCGCCGTCCATCGGGAGCAGAATGAATAGCGATGTAATTGGCCGTATCCAGTGATAGATGGCTGTTAAACCTTTGTGACTCTTTGTTGCCGCCGCCGACGCACGGAGGCTTGTCTCACAATGTGAGGTTGATTGTGGAGTCTATTAAACAGCTGTCTCAGGAGGGAAATGTTACTCACCGTGAAGCACGAGCTAAAGAGAAGCCCAAGAATGACCTGATTAAAAGAAAGTGTACCTCTTTGATTGCCTATTATAGAGTTAGGCCTACTAGTAGTTCTGTGAAAGATGGTAAATCATTGAAAGGCACGTTCATCTATAGAAATATTGCTTAAGCTCTTGTTGAAATGCTAATCAAAGATAATACCATTATTGAGACCTTGTTACAGTAGTTACATTAGGATGTGGTGCTGATTTCAATGAAAGACCGTGATTGTTCTATAATTTTGGTTAATTGTGTAAAAGGAATTGTTTAGCCGATATGCAATGTATTGCTAACGGTTTTGCTAGAATTACACACAAAAATGTGCCTCTATTTGTACATGTTAACACTTTTCTCCTGTTTCAATTTTTAATGGCTGAATGTATTGACCTATTTTTCATCCAGCAAAAGTATCTGACATATTGAATAACACTGAATTGAAAGATAGATAAGAGTGCCTCTGTGGTAAAGATTCAAATCACATCACATTGCCTGGCGTTTATGCTCCGTGACAAGCAATATATACCTGCACATTACCCGGGGGGCTAGGCCTGCTTTGTGAAGGTACACTCTGACTCCACTTCGGAAAAATCTAGGACTTTTCTTCATGATGGATGTTATTGATGTTGTAGAAGGAGTTGTCATCTTATGTCAAGCTATCTGAAAAACATACTTGTGTTTGTTAGCTATTGGTTGTTTATTATAATTATATATAATAAATATAATGTTTATTTATAAAGGGACAATACACACAAATTAACATAGTATCACTAACAGAGGTCATATAAATGTTTGAGATTTAGCGGTACAGGCTAATTTTCATCTCCAGTGGTTATGGCCGGAACTCAGCAGAGGGGTGGGGTGGGGGAAACAATGGTGGAAAATATTAATATTTTTATTTTATAATATTTTGCCCTTGGGGAGACAGAGCAAGAGAACGAGGGAGAGCGATTGCGGAACAAACAGCACTCTAATGGGGAGAACTGAAGACGTCAATTAACATTTAAAAACAATTCACTTTCTTTAGGGAGGTTCACCAGTTGCAAAAGGCAAACCAAATATAAAATGAATACATAAAAGACTGGTTTTCTGATGTAAATCCCTCAGCTCAAAAGAATCTGTGTGCTGCTCGTTAGGTCTGACCCAAATCATAACAGACACCGCTAGCAGTTAAAACACGGCACAGATTGAAGGAGCCCGGGTGACCTAGATAGCGTCAGTTTTGAGAATTCAGACATACATCACGTTACATCGCTCCGCCGCTTAATACAACGAGGCATATCGCTGTACTTGGTAATGAAAGTTACATGGCGATAAGCTTCTTTGTGACATGTAAAATACCTCTCCCTTTAGAGTTTAAGATGTGCTGTACTTAAGGGTGAAATTGTCCTGTTTCCCTCAACCCCAATGACATTATCTCACCTCGCAAGCACACTTGACTTGTTCCTCCTGTGAAGCCCTGGCAATCTCTGCATGCTCATGCACGCACGCACACACACACTCACACACACACACACACGTTACTAATGACGCAACGGTTGCTGCTGTATATATCACCTGTTGTTCGGGGAAATGAAATGGGCTTAAGGGCTGCAGCTCATTTGAGAATAATAGGAGGGCAGATGAAGCTACCCTGAGAGCAAACGACAACTGTGTGCTGACGACGCCTCCTCGACGTTGTCGTAAGCCGCCGCTTTACGTGTTTACCCCTGCTCCTGACACAGTCACACAAAGCGTCGCGTGACTTGTCCATGGACGACAACAACAACACCCTGTTCTTCCATGTTCCCTCCCTGCATCCCTCCTTGGTTCCCTCGCTCACCCACACAATGTCATGCAATGTCGTCTGCAGTGATCTGTATAGTAGCTCTTTTTTAGCCAGTGTGGGTTTTAACGGGTTGCCTCCCTTAACAACGTCCCCATCACCACACCAACCGCTGGGGTGGGGTGCGATGTGGAGGGTGGAGTGCACATCAGTCATAGGTGCCAGCTTGGCAAGCCTGTTAGCCCCCCCCCCCCCCCCCCTTCCATTTTAGAAATGATTCAAGGGCATTAAAGCATGTTTGAGGGGGGAGAGAAGAGGGGGTTGTTTCAGAGCCAACTCCCCGACCCCGACCACCACGGAGGTCACAGCTCGGCGTTCCATAATTATCAATAATTAGGACACAGAGTGAAGGTGTTCCTCCACCGCCCACCAGGGTGTGTGTTGCACGTGCTGAGCGAGGTGAGAGATCGAGGGCACGACAACGAAGAGCGAAGTCTCCGAGACGTCGGCATGTTTGTTGGGCTTTGACGACCAGGAATAGATAATCACCACTTCACAGAGTTTCTAAATTGGTGGTTGTCATGCATTAAGTTTAATTAATGCTTTAATGAGCAATCTAGTGGGTGTGCGTGTGTGTGTGTGTGTGCGTGCGCGTGTGTGTTTGTCGTGTTAATTAATAGCCGCCAACCACATTAACTTGCCCTGTCTCTTTGCATTGCAGTGTTCGACAGCGAGTCTCGGATACGCTGTCGGGGGTGACGGCTCCTTCCAACAGAGAAATGTCCGCCACCTGACCTGCTCTGAAGAACAACAATTGGTTCCATGAGTGCTCCGATCTCTCTGTCCCCCGGGGGGGGGGTTACCTTCCGAGCACTAGGTGGACACTCTGTAAAGAGCAGCCGCACATCATGTGATGCTTGACCTTCACCCAGAGCTCAGGGACACCGTCTTCAAGAAGTCTCCAAATAAAAAGAAGAAGAAAGAAAACAGGGATATTTACGCTACTCCGGCCCGAACGTCGCTCCGCTGTTCAATGTGCTGTCTGGCTGTCCTCGAACGCCACGGGCTCTCGCTGACCGGGAGCTGTGCACATGTGTCGGACATTTTTCACTGACTGACGGAGGAATACTGCACTTGTCAGCATGGATTTGGGCAACCTCCTCTCTCTACACTAGTAGAGCAGCAGTGAGAGAGAGAGAGCGAGAGAGAGAGACAGAGTGAGAGGGAGTGTGATTGGACGTCAGAGGATTAGCTTGTGCAACGCTAACTCATGGTGGTTGCGCTGTGAGCGGCACAGAGGAGATGATGTCAGCGGAGGCGGAGCTCCAGCCAGGTGTCAAAGCCGGCCAGAGACGGGAGCCCAGGAGGGTCAAAGGTACGTCTAGCTGACATTCACTTTCCTGGGCATGCAGGCTACAAATAAAAGGTGCTTGGCAAAAATATGTTGCTCTGGCATTTTCCACACACACGCCACCAAATTAAATTCTGTGAAGGGAGCCACATGAAAAGACTCCGGTCTAGTTGTGTTGCGCCTGTCATCGCCGGTTAACTGCTCTTAAATCGCCCTTAAGGCATGGTCCCTAATGGGATATTGCATAAATATATGATGTCTGTGGTCGACACGCACACGCACACACACACACAAACAGGCATGCAGGCACGCACGCACGCACACACACACTGTGGAAACTCACCGAAGAAGGATCTGAAGGAAAGTTAATGCCTACGGATAGACAGACTGGATAAAGTGAATATAAATAGTAAATGGTGGGATAATACCCTGAAATTTCATCATCTTCCCAGTCATTTCATTTCAACATTGTGAATATACACATACAAATACAGTTCACGCATTCTGTATGCAAATTTGTGCAGAGAATTGAATTGCCACTGAATGGATTTCTCCGAATAATAATATGTTGGATTAATGAGACATCACAAAGGTAGACTATTTAGCAACAAATAAACAAAGGTTTGAACATCGAAGATGAATCAATTAGATTAAACTAATATAATCAAATGCATTAAAGGTTGTGAGTGTGCTCCCGCAGACCTTATAACCCTTGACTATATTGTCTATATGTCCCGAGGGAACCAAGCGGTATTTAAATCAAATAAAAAAGTGATATTTCTTAGCAACTAATCATTCATTTTTGAGAAGGCTTGCTAACGATACACCTTCATGCGTCCGCAGCACCGCTCCGCACATCAAAATGCATTGTGAAGCAAGCACAGTATTGAGCTTTTATATTCCCATTTATGGCACCAAGGCTGTATAGGAGTATACTAACCATACCTTTAATGGTGTACTATGTACAATGCCTTCTAACCGAGCTACCTGTAATGTCTGCTGGGGTTTCATGATGATTGGTGTGTTGTTGATTCAGCTAACGACGAACGTACTTCGAGCGCCCAAAGCATCAACCCAGTGCCATAAATGCAAATGTAATCCGCTGGATTTAACTATTTCATATTGCCTCGTCATGTTTAACAGCATCTGGGAGTGGAGCACGTAGACCACAAGGCTATTCTTATTACTCTACTCCTGCTCCTGCAACCATGATACAATACTGTCCCTGTTGGGCACGTTCACCGGCTCATTATCTACTCCAGAGCGCACCAGTGTCACCAACGATATCGCAATAGTTTTGGTTGTTATGTGTCAGCCATCGACAACATAGGATGCTTGACAGACAGCGTTGACCGAGTAGCAACAGCCAGTCTGATGGGTGTGTGTGTGTGTGTGTGTGTGTGTGGGGGGGGGGGTTGCCTTGTCTCGTCCTCCCCATCCAGATGTAGCCAGATGCTCAACAGCTAGCATGCGTAGCCCCCAGGAGCTCGCTAGCGCGCCGATGATTTAGGCGTCACGGACGGGCTAATTCACGCCCTGTCACTTTGATGAACAGCGTAAGTGATTTAATAGGCCGAGGCTGTCGTGGAACGATCGCTGGGAGATTGAAACGGGATTGAATTGGCCGAAAGGAAGAAGGAAGAGATTGGGATGAGGGGGGGGAGATGCAGGAGGGAAATTGTGCTCTTCCTCTCTATTGCCTTTGTCGTCATGCTTTTGTCCACACACACACACACACACACACACACACACACACATCATACGTTCATGAATAAAGTCCCTCTGCGGTGGATGCAGGGGGTGAGAGGGGACCCCAGCCTGATTGGTCGTAGCTGGGTCTCACCCCTCACCCCCTTCCCTGCATGGGCGGTGCTGGGCTCATTGATTTAAGTTAAGTCGAAAGTTGGGGGGGTGTGTGTGTGTGTGTGTGTGTGTGTGTGTTGGTGTGGGGGGTGCTATTACACACATGGTGGTATGTCTCACCAGGGAGGGGAGGGAGGAAAAGGGGGGG
>JAODLL010058030.1:0-18319 GCA_026546735.1 Forbesichthys agassizii | reverse complement strand
CGGGTCAAAGGACAGGTGAGATGGCAGTTGAGTATATCCGAATTGTGTCCCTACTACTCGCTCGCTTACTCATAAAAAGTACTAGACTATTGGTTGAGTAGTAGATACTTCACCAAAGGTAGTCTATACTGAGTATTCAGATGCAGCATAAGTCTTCGTCTTGTCATTACACACTCCTGGTTCCCATTCCCCTAATCAGCCTTAGTGTATATAGCCCTATGTTTCTCCCTGTCCATGTTGAGTGTTTAAACCCACTCTGCCCCCCCACTTACTACAATTACCTCTTTGTGGGCTGAGGAACAGAGAATTCCTGGACAAAACACGAAAGCCACCTGAAGAACTCGGGTGACAGAGATTCTTTCCAGAGTTTTATGGAAATAATCAAGGGCGTAGGTTTGGTTTGAACATTGGTAGGGACAACTTTCAGCTTTTAGTCTAGAATTTCTGGGTCTGTAAAAATATCAGATTTTATAAAAATGTTGCAGACAATCTTGGCCTTTTATTGGCCTGGTGGAAAGCCTGTGCTATTGAAGGGAAAATGCTGAATAACCCTATATATTACTGTAAATGTAAGGACAATATTTAAGTATTATATGATGACGAGAACATGCATCCATTTACACATACCAGCGTGCACACTACATCATGCAATGCCACCTCCACTGACTCGTGGAAACATGTGCCAGTCCTGTTGCTTGTTAGCATTAGCATTGTCTGCAAGCAAAATATTAAAAAGCAGGCTTTGTGGGTGGCTGTAAGCGTGTGACCTTATATTCAATCACTTTCACCCTGTCCTCACTGGGCACATGTTTCCATTGTACCACAATAAATAAACACCGCGACGATCGCTCTCAAATCAAACCAGCAAACTGCACTTGGCTTCCAAAAGGCTGTAATGTCTGTCTTGGGGATCTGTGTTTGGTTCAGAAGGGGAGGTGTTAAAGTAATGCTGGCAGGGGGCTTAAAGCACAACATGTGCAGAAGACATCATCTTATGAGCGAAGTGAGGTGAGAATCAGGCGAAGCGATTTAATTGGCCATGTTGCAATGCAAGATTCCAGCCAGATGAGATATACTGTACTGTAATGCTCCTTAATAAGACAATCTGTTGTATGGGCCTGGCATCCAGATAATTAGTTTGTCTGTGTGTTCATGAGTGTGTGTCTGTGGTTGTGTATTCCGTGGCAATGTGTGTTGTATTTGCCATAATTGTGTGTATATTTTTCTTCAACATACTGTATGTCTACATGTGTGTGTCTGTTTTTCTGCGTACAATAATTACTGCTTTTACATAAATAATTTGTTATGATCGGTTCATTTATATTTGTATATTGTGTTGTGGCAAATTGTTGGCAGTGAATGTGCCACAATGCAATAAACAAATATAACAACGTATCAGTGCTACAACAGTTGAGTTTCACCTCCATCTATCTTGTATTCGAGCCTGTGGGTGTTTCTAAAGACCCACGCCCTGCTACAGTAGGTTGATAATCCTGACGAGGTGCCACAGTAAGAACAAAGTCGGTCACACTGGATGAATCTAGTTTGTAATCTACAGCATCTCTGGATGATATTACTAATTCATTAAACACTTTCCTTTAACTAATTAAGATCATGTCTTAGATTATGTGTAGGCTACAACAATTATGTTGAGATTGGGTACAGTAGTACATTGTCAGGATTTTGACATCATTTTCCTTCACATTGATTACATATTTATCCGACATGCACAGTGTCAGTGTTGTGTTGGGCGGTGTGTCTGTGGAGGTAACACTACTGACTAGTTACCGGATTAGTGTATCTCACCCAATCGAACACAGACGTTGTGGAGGAGGGGTCTGCGCATCAATAGCATCAAGTCCCCTGAATGGACCTGAGTGGAAGAGATGTTACAATAGCGATTTAGTTTTAATTTCAAACATGCTGTATTCTGTGTTTAATTTAAAATGCTAAAGATGCATAGCCCAATACGAATCACGTGACAGCTTGTCAGTCTCCCACATGCACTCAGTCAGTCTGAAGGGACGTGTTGAAAGATAGCCAAGATTATAGCCTGAGCTATCGCCAGCTCTGTGAACAGCTCGGACGGCGCTTGACGACAGACGTGCCGGTCTGTGTGTGACTATACCTGCATTGTACCTGGTTTGTTTTGTTCATTTTGTCAGTCGCCACATAAAACGGACTGATTTTTGTAAAAGGGATAGCGGGGGACTTTTCACCCTTTTGTGAACAACGTTATATGTAAGTCAATTGGAAGGGACACAGATTTCACCATAATATTGCCCATTATTTAACGTAAATGGGTATTTTGAGTGCATAACATTCATTTCTACATTTTGAGGATTGGGAGGAGGATTCAATTTGCGGCTGCAACGGTATTAATGCAGCAAACTGTTTTGGGGTAAATTGACTTTGTTTCACGTCATGCATGCTGCAGTAAACTTAGCTGCATCCTGTGTTGCTCTTCCAGTATCTCTGGTACTGTGCTTCCAATGCTTTTAACCACAGACATCAGCACAGGCCAACTGCACGGTGCAATGACCCAGTTGACGTGGACTCTACCAGGACAATCAAAACAGATACAGTGGCAACTTAAATAGGTCATATGGACCGCTAAGACCATACGTGTGTGGCTAAGTAATACTTTGTGTGTTTGCGGAGGGTGGGGGGTATTGTTGTGAATGTCAGTCTAAAAAGCCACTCATGACCTTGACCAAGTTCCCAAGGTCATGCTTGGTTTCACCCCTCACCTCCTCCCACGCCTGCACCAAAGAGCACCAGCACAACATCCCTCTTCCAACACCTCCTCTGTGTCTCTGTCACCACATGGTGTTTTGCTGCCACACGTTCTAAACGTCTCTCTCTCTCCTTCTCCTCATGCCCCGGCCCGGCAGCGCTCCTTCTGCAGTGCCATGGTGGACGAGCTACGCGTCTCCCTCAAGTGCCAGCGGAGGCTGAGGCACAAGCCCCAGCCGCCCGTCATGGTGAAGTCAGAGGAGGTGATAAACATGCACACCTTCAACGACCGCAGACTGCCAGGGAAAGAGACAATGGCCTAGAAGGGATTCTCTCTCTCTCTCTCTCTCTCTCTCTCTCTCTCTCTTTCTCTCTCTCTCTCTCTCTTTCCCCCCCTAACCTCCCCCCCCCATCCCCACACACACACACACACAGACACACTTACACACTCTCTCTCTTATCTGCACTGGTGGAAAAGGGGGAGGGAGTAGAGTGTGTGTGTGCATGTGTGTGTGTGTGTGTGGTTGGTGCGGTTTGCAGGGAGGGGCGGGGAGGATTTTTGCGTTGCCGTTGACAAACTGTCATGATTGCTTCTTAATGAGCTGGGAAAAGATATTTGACACTGTTTCCTGTGGAAATACAGTAACTTGACCCAGGGCGAGTTTCAGTGAGTTACCTCATTCGGTTCAGGGCTTAACACAGCAGAGACCGACCCAGAACCCAACCGGATGGACAGACAGACACATGGATGATATAGAGAGATAAGGAAGATAACTTGTGATTTGGACCTATCAGTAGTGGGGGACCTCAGCTGTCCCTAGTGGTTGGTTTTGGTATTACGCAGAGAGTAAACACACTTCATCATGTATTAATAAACACAGAGACACTTAAGACAAAACAGATTAAATGAGTTTGAAAGAAACTGAGGGAAATATGGTTTATGTTCAATAAAATGTGCCGAATATCAAGCAGCCAGTTCCAGATTTGAAATCCCAAAGCTCAACATGTACAGAGATCCTTTTGATTAATCCAACACGATGTTATGATATTGAGCAACACTGACTATGAATCCTGTAGACCATACATCAGGCAATAATTTATGATATTATTTAATTGTGTTTCTGTGTACTAACATTTTTTTATTATATCTAACGTGGTGGTAGTCTGTTGAGCAGGGAATGACAGGACATGGGGTTTGGGGGGCAGGGGTGGGGGATGAGCATCTTTAAGAATCGCATTATACAGAGAAATACACTGACATACTCACAGACATGAACTACACGCCTGAGATAATTACATGAGGTTGAAATCTTTAGACCTGTCAATCATTGAAGAAACAGAGTAGACACAGCAATCACACATGAACTCTATTTATTCAAATATTTATTGTTTTCTTTAAGGTTTTCATTTCTTTTTCATTTATGTTTGTGCAAAGACCGAACTTTCACAGCCAACTGTAAACACACGTCACTTTGTGGAAACACATTTTTGCCGTGTCAAAGTTGCTTCACTTTGTTCCTTTGTATTGCTGTGGCTTTTAATTAAGTAACAAACTCCACCTTTACTTGTGCAAATGCAATTTCTATATAAAAAAAAGAAGTGTTTTTGTACGAAGAAAATCAAATTTTGTAATAATTTTTATCAACACAACACAGTGGGAGTGTCGTCCACGGCTCCGGACCATTTTACCCCTGGTGGCTGGTCCTGGTAGTCCACTAGACAGATCCGCCTCACCTCATAACCATGGACCAGAAACACAACGATGACGGGGGACTATAGCACCCCCTAATGACGGGTCGGTGTATTCAAGTAAAATCTTCAGTGCTATTCATGTTTTGGAGATAATAATTTAAAAAAATTAAAAAAATAACAAACTATTTTTATCATGTAAAGGAATCATATTGAAAGAAAGATATTTTTACTTCACAAGAAATAAGACTAATGCTGATAATGCTGATTAGAGGAGATGTAGGACAATACAGTATAAACACTATATGGTATAGTGTGCTTGCAGCAGAGTTGGCCCAGGACGTATATCATCACTCCTAGACTGATAGAATCCAGTGCTGAATAATTGTGTATAAATGGTTTTAAAAAGGGAAAATATGTATTTAAAATATATTAAAAAAACACACATTTTTAACATGTTGTGAAAAGAAAATGGAGTACACAGTTTACGCTTTGAAGTTGATGCACAAGTTTAAAGACAATAATAAAAAATTCACAACATTCACTCTCTCCGTATCTCTGTTTATTTGACAGTTTGTCCCAAATGCCCTAGAACGAAGACTAAAGGTCAAAGGCAAACGATGGAGGGACTGGCATTTTGAGATTAAACCAGGATGTAGACAAATTTTAGAGATAAATAAAGATATATAATGAGATATATTGCAATGATTATGTCCATGTACTGTAAATCACATAAGCTACTGCTAAGCAATACTGTTCTTTCAATATTTCTTTTTTAAAAGCTTTAAAAGTGCTTTGATTGTCTAACAAAAAAACCAAAGAAACTGTAAGTAAATACACAAGGACGTCTGGTACCGGTACCAGGGTACTGATAAAAGCAGAGAAAAAAAAAAAAACCACACTGGTGAAACGACGGCATGAAAAACAACACATAAAAGCAGGTCCATAAAAAAAAGTCTGAAGAAGGAAGAGCTTTATTAGCAGCATAATTTCCACAGAATTATACCGGGATGGCAAAAGCACCCCCGTCAGCATCTGCTGAAGAACTCGACAAGGTCGTGGAATTGCCCAATCCCTGCCTGCCACATAAGAGACTCCCGCCCAAACCAGCCAATGAGTCAGCAGAACAGTCCCCATTAGATTAAAGCAGCGTCCTAACCCTGACCTGAAGCTGGGAAGGCGTTAGCGAACACAGATTACATAACATATTTATATTAACTGGCTGACCTCCTGCTCTGGGGAAGGATGTGTCCTCGTCCTCCTGACCTGTCAGTCAATTGGCTGGTTGCTGTGACCCAGGCAGAACCTCCAGCACCACATTCTTATGTTCATGGTCGAATGTATGATGGGGTAAAGGTAATCGATGTTGTGGCTATTTCTCATCTGAAACTAGAGGGTGTTCAGTGTAGCGCAGATACTGTGGAGTCACCAGGGGTGGATAACATCATTAAATGTCCTTAAATGGAAATTAATCTGGAACTTTACGATACCCGGTGAACAGAAATTATGAATGATGATTTTTAACAGAGACTGTTACTTCTCCAAACATAGAAAATGGATAGCAGCCACCTGAAAACTACAGTACATTTTGTGTGTGTTTGTGTGTGGGTGGGTGGGGGGTGGAGGGTTGCATGTGTGTTCTTTGTTGATACGAGTGGTGCTCACCACTTTGTTAATTTTAAGTGTGTAGAAGTATTGCATTATTTTTTTAAATGCACACAGAGAACGGTAAGCTAGGGAAATGTAAGGAGATAATTGAATTTGACATAATGTGTATTATCTTACATTTAGCTTGCAATAGCTGACTGTGCCTTTAAATGGGCTGAAATTATTCAGAGCTTTTCCAACCTTTCCACTCAAAGACTTGTTCACCTTTGCTCTACATTCCTCCTTTTCACACACACAAATGGTTTTGTCAACCATGCAATGCTTCTCCATATGACCACCGGGAGCAGTTAGGGTTCGGTGTCTTGCTCAGGTACACATTGACGCTTGGCCAGCAGGCAACGGGATTCCATCCAGCGCCTTTCTGGTCACCTGCCATTCCCGCTCTGCCCACTACCGCCCAATACCTGGCTAGACGTCTTCTGTCTTGGCATGCTCTGGTGTTGCATGGTTCCCTCAGGAGCTCCAGCCGAAGGTGTAGTAGAACCAGAGTCACTGTAGCACTATAGGTTTTGGTAAAGATTGTAGAACATGTGCTTGCATACTGCACTGTAGTGGCTGCCAGTCTCAAGAGACGCTAGGCTAGGTAGAAGTGATTTTGACAAAATAAAATAAAACAATAAAACAACCCCGCCTTGAGTGCGTGTGATGTTGTGTGTTGTCGAAGAAGACTTTAAATTCAGAATTCAAAGCACCACACGCACGCAGACACACACACACACGCAGAGGTAGACAGAGATAGCTAAGCCATCTGAGGAAAAATATGACAAATCTCGGCGGAATAAAAAAGTGGGTGGGATCAGACAGAAAGACATCAGCGGCGCGTTTAACGGTGTCAGAACCGATATATTCCCTCTTGCCTGCGCTTCAGAACACAATGTACTGGAGGGAGGGGGTGACTGTGATTGGCCTGGTAAACAGCAGGGCTAAACTTCTCTGAAAAAGCACGATCTCACATACGCGCGCACACACGCACGCACACACACACGCACGCAAACGTATACACGTACGCACACACGTACGCATGCACACACACACACACATCCTCCTGTGATCCCAGCACAAGAGCTTTACACACATAATCCCACATTACACAGGGGTCTGAGCTACAGGCCTGTGACCAGATTACAGAGAGACACCCAGGCCAGACTAATGGAGCGTGACCAGATTACGACATCTCACATCCACCTGAGACAAACCACCGTCTTTCCCAGACGGATGAGAGAAGGAGGAATTGTGGGTAATTTCACCTTTTGAAGGAAAAGCTGTTGATCATTCACAGCTCACAGTGCCAGGATGTAGCAGTACACATGCACGCACGCACACACACACTCATACACACACTCACACACACAAAACACGCACGCACACAAACACAAAACACACACACACACACACACAAAACACTTACAAGTCGGAGCCGATATGTAATAATTTTTCACATTCTGGCATCATCACGGCTGCTGTTACTCTGAAAAACAGCCTCATGTTGAACCTGCATGGTATTTAAATGCCATTGCATGAAATATAATGTGGCTGTAGTTAGCATGACACCAGTGTTGGGCAGTAACTAGTTACTAGTAACTATTAACTAGTTACTGTATTATTATTATTATTATTATTATTATTATTATTATTATTACTATGTTACTGTAATATTATTACTTTTTCAGTAACTAATAGTGTAACTAATTACTTTTTCAAAAAAAGCAATACTATTCAATTACTAATCCAAGTAATACTGCATTACTGTGTTACAACAACAATATTTCTGGTCCTAGCAAACTTTTAGGGTAGGCTAACTGAACCACCCTGTCCAATCATCTGGTTTGAGAGGCTGTAATGTTTTCACGTTGGCTGATTTTTGACTCCAAAAGAGAATTAAATTCTTAAATGAGGTGGTTACCGGAGGGAGGCAGGGTGGTGATTGTGAAAGTAATTTAGTAATGTAACTAATAATGTAACTAATTACGTTTAATACCCATTAAAAAGTAAAGTAATATCATTACTTTTTGAAGGAAAGTAAATAGTAAGTAAATAGTAACTGACACACATTTTCAATTTCAGGTAATATCTATTTACAGTCTGCTAGCTGCTCTTTCTGTGCACAGTTGTGCAGACAACAACATCATAGCCTTCGCAATGCGTTTCCAACATGTGCGGGCTGGCCATTGGAGGGAGCACCATATGGCATTGGAGGGAGATGTGTTTTTGTTTTGATGAAGGTCGAATGTCAACAAGCTCTCTCCAGGGTGACTGTGACTCAGGGTGCGCACATACAAATCCATACAAATTCACGCACACACACTAGAGTTGCTCTGCCTCCACTGGCCAATAAATACACAATAATTCTTTCAGAGCCTCCGACGCGTGCGGTTTCTGACCTTGAGCTGCGTGTGTCAGGAAGCAGAATACCTCAGCATCTGGAGGTATAAAGTGTGTTACTGTACAGAAGGGGCTTCTCGGCATCCAGATAAATAGAAATGAGGGGCGGTGACAGGCGGGGTGAGTCTCATAACTTTGATCGTGCATTATGAAGTCCGGATCCATTATTCATTTTGCGCTGGGATCCTCGGAAGACGCCACTTGTGGCAGGCTACGCCTTATAGCCGCGCAGAGCCAGCCTATAGTTGCGTAATGTCTGGGACACAGCCCTGGCTATGTGCGTCATGATCCGCCTACTTGACAGGTGTTATGACTGACATGCACAAGTGTGGAATTCTGGGAAGGATTTATTACTAAATCAATCTTATTGGAATCTACATGTTTTCAATCACAGGCCATGCTTTGCTATGGAATCACAAAGCTGATTCCATAAGAATGTGTGTTATGAGTGGTTGCATAAACGAGACATGTTTTGTTGTTGATTGAAACACAGCGTTTTACTATGGAGGTAAACCTCTCACTGGACCAAAACATCTCCAGAGCTGGCACACATCATTAGCCAGGCTAGCTGATGAGAACAATGTATTTATGTGGCTTCTTGGCAGGGTAGAGAATATGTCAGACCCCTCATTAGATGTGTGGTGTGGGAGCTTTTCAGATGTGTGATGAAGACGTTCATCTTAACCTCAATAATAGCTATAATTTGGGGCCATAACAACATTAGACTTAGACTCATTTGTGATGATGAAAATGATGAATCTGCCTTACGGAATGATAAATGTGTCTAGGATTCAAAGTTTAATGGCAAGGAATAATAATTGTTGCATACCATATGTGCAGGGAACAGGTATCCAATAGTCTATATAAACATCCTCATTAAATATCAAGTGCAGCAGAAATTAACTGAATGTGAGAAACAAAAATGTACACCATGTATTTCAAGTCAAGCCAAGCTTATTTATATAGTTATTCACATTCCAGTCTCCAAGGGCTGCACAGCCTACATTTCACATGGAAACAAACATACTTAACCTGCTCGTTTCCCCGGCAAAGAAACAGTTCCATTAAAAACCCCATGGGGAAAAACAGGGAAGAAACCTTGGGAAGGGACCACAAAGGGAGGAATCCTCCTCTCCAGGTCGGTTAAGATGCAATAGGATCTTAACCGACCTGAAGGGATAGTACAGTATACATAAAAGTATATGGAATGAAGATTGTGTTCCAAGCGCAGATGTAGTGGTTTATGAGAAAAAAAACAACAGACCCTTAAAATAGTTAATTGTCACATTTAATGCTAATCCACCCAGCTGTTAAAATCCTAAAAGAAAATCCACACCATTTGTAGGCTTTCAGGCACCCAGTCGAGGGAATAGCCATCATATCACTGGCATAAAATGTAAAAAACACAGTGCCTGACAATTGCCCGAAATAAGACAAAAATACTCTGATTGTAAAAAATATAAAATGATTTTAAAAAAACATGTAACCAAAGGGTTTGCTATTTTGCCCATTAAAAATAATTTCTCCATGAAATCCTCTGGTGAAAGAAATGTTTAGACCTCAGAATCCTCTGTTTCATCTTCCATACTGTACTACAGTAACAACTGTTCTTTTGGAATAACCTGATTGATTAGAAGTAGGTGAGCTTTGGCAACCAATCTTGTTGTGCTCTGGCGGGCAATTAAATTGCCTTACGCGCACTCCTTCAAGTCATATTGTTAAGATATGAATCTGGTATTGTAATAACAAAACACTTCTGGATGAGTGCACTTTATGTGACCCTGTGCCTGTCTAGTGGTTCTAAGGATATATGCGTTAAAACCCTCCACTCCTAAGCTTCGTCACCTCACTAAGAACATGTCCTACTGATCATTCAGCATGATGTAAGCCCTTGTTCGTGGTCCATACATTAACATTCAACTAACAGACCCTAATGTGTGTTGTTCACATAAACATAATGACCAGCCTATTTCTTGAGGAAAGAACCGTCAAAGGTGTACATGAAAGTGCAATATTGCTTTTATGTTGTGACCCATTCCCTCTCAACAATAATGCAGACACCAAAAACCTGTGCAATCAGTCAACCATCAATCAAACAGCATGCAGTGTGAGCCATGCTACAAGATAATGAAGCCTTTAATATGAAGACAGAAAGATCGGCAGGGTGGAAAGAGCGTGGCAAGGGGAACTAAAGTGGTTTGGGTCGCGTCTTAGTGAATGGCCGGCCTGCATCCAGCCCACAGCCGTGAGGCAGTGGGGTACTCGGTAACTGTCCAATAAGCACACTTGGTAAATTGATGCCTCCACCTTTCTTCCAAGCACTTGAATTCGCTTCCAACACGTCGTGTTATTGCCATCGGAGGGAACAAATGAGCATAAAGGAGCTGTAACGTTCTAACAGCTGATCGTGGCGGCAGCCCTTCAAAGGTGAGCACAACCGTGATGCTGCAAAACAGTCACCTTTGCTTCTCTTGATATTTATATTCTTATGTGATTGTGCACCATTTGCATTAGCGGATCATGAGTCAGACTAAAGCATTTGTTAGAAAAGCAGACATCTACTAGCTTTGTGTTGCACATACTGTTGTCCTTGTCTCTGATGTATGCATGTGCTGTGTTCCAGTGCCAAACCCAATTAAAATATTACAAGGAAATACATTTAATTTCAATGTATTTCATTTAAGTTTCTAATTTAACGCTATCACACATATACATGCCATTTTCAAGTGCAGTAAAAGTTGCATTCCTCATAGTGGCCATTTTGTTTTCATTTTTTAAATACTATAAATAATTTGACTCCATGAAAGTATATCTATTAAAAAAATAATTAAATATTCAAGAAATGTTCAGCGAGGTGCTGATATAGTGGGCTGAAGAAATTATAGCTATGTCTCGTAGCACGGAAGATACGTCCAACTGCCCTGGAGACACACACACCATCAGTTTCAGCATTATTATAGTGCTGTAACATCTTCGCATGGTAATATCACACAGACACACACATTCTTCCTCAATGAAGCCCGACGAGTGTTTGCTTGAACATCTGTCGACTGAGTCCCACAGCTCACATCAGCTCACATCGGCTGTAGTGCATCTCCTAAAAAAATAATTATAATAAATAGCATCCCCCTCCGACCCAGAGTAAAGACCAAATGCAATTAAACCCACTGCTGCAAAGAGTCTCTTTGATGTGCTGCTAATTTGCTGTATTACGGTGGAGGTGCAGTGTTTATTAAATGCCTATTTCTCTTATGTGGGTAGTCTATCTGTGTGATGAAAGGATGAACGTGAAGCAGATACTCCATTATACTAACCCCTCCTCTTCCTCCCTCCTTCGTATCTTGCTAGAGGAAGGACGGGCTGCCACATATCTCCTCCATTTCTCTTCAAAAGTCTGCTTCAGCACCTTATGACACATATTATTAGAGTTACATTCCATAATGGAGTAGTTTTGTGTCACATTGTGTCTAGTTCTAACGAATGCACTTCTAAGACAATTAAATTAAAGGCCAAGCCCTCTATACGTCTCTGTTTCTGTGGTTACGGTGAGTATTTACAACAACACAGCGGCTGTCAACAAACACCATTCAGCCACTCGCTTCCTCTCTAATTTACCATGCAGCTCCGACTTCTGGTAGCCTGGCTCCACACGATTGCTTTTACAGTCTGGAAACCCTCTTGGCATAAGCGTTTTCACAGCCACCCTGCTGGAATCATGGTGGGCTAACATTGAAGGCAAGTGTGTTTCCAAATGGTTGTGGAGCTAGATGAGTTGATCAAACTGTTGTAGCAAACTTGGTTAAACGCTGTCCAATAGTTCAAAAAGTAGCCATACATCTACGCCCAGTAGGAGGAAATGACTGTTAACACTTCTCAATGGACCAAGACCATATTCACCAAGGGAATATTTGGTCTGGTTACACCTGGCTAGGGTTCTGGTGTCTGCGGCATCCATACAGTCTGACACTGACAGCTACCGGCGACCCAAACACACAACTAGGGACGCAACGATTAGACATTTTGATGGTTTATAGTCTGAGGAAGAACCACGGTTTCACGATTATTATGTATTCTCTGCACTTTTCGATCATGAAGCCAGAAATTAGTACTTTGGTTTGATGTTCGCACTTATCAAACCAAATAACGACCTGGCGTGAACGTAGGCCTACTGCTGTTGGGCTATTAAAGTTTGCAAATCAAAGAAAATAATAGAATTTAGGCAGATTTGTTAAGAAAGTTAGTTACCTCACATTGTACTTGTTTCATTGCTGTGGCTGGAGGCGATACACGCACAGGGAGGCCCTATCATTGTAATACGTGCTACAGCAATATAATATAACTAAATGACGTAGCTTTTTAAGGTAACTACTAGCTTGCTAGCTTAACTAGTTGTTTATAGCAGTTTGACATGTACTTCTGAAGTGATTGAAGTGAAATGTTCTGTACTGCGCACTTGTCACTCACGCGCTGTGTTTCTTGCCAGTTCAGACTTCACAGAGCTAAATTATCATCCGAGTTGTCTCAAACGGATACATTCTCTATTTACAGAGAAAATCGAGTGTTCTTTCCAATGTTTACTGAATCTATGTTTGATAGAAATAGGTAGCCACCAGCCAGTTTGTTTTGGTGTGGGATCAATTATTCTGCCGTGGCGCAGTATCACAGCTAAATGAACGCAGCGGAATCACATTCAATGATGTTGTTGCTTTCATGAGAGCATGTGCCGCACAGCATTTTTCGAGTAGAACTTTGTATTTGTTCTGTCTGCAATCTGGAGATTGTGCCTGTAAAAGTATGTTTGTCCTCAATGTGCAGCCAAAATTTCCCTATTTGAGAGTGAGGAAAGAAAACCCTCGGTGTAGCTGAGCCTTTACGGTTAGAAAACCGTGGCGTTTTTGATCCCGGTTAGTAGTGAAACCGGTTAATCGCTGCATCCCTACACACAACACAGAATTCAAAAGGGCTTAGAACACAAGACAGACTACTGGATGATAAACAAGGGGCATAAGCAGAGACACAAGCAAATTACGGACTGGGGAAACATGGAATACATGGAAAACAGACTGGAACCAGAGTAACAGAGCGGGGCCGACAGCAGACCGTGAAATGGATAGCCTCGGTTACAGGATTGAACCGTAATAGTAGGTCATTTGTTTTATGACGCATGATAGGTTAGTGGTTAGGGTGGCTGACCACCGCAAAGGTCACATCTTTGAGTTCAACCACACACTATATAGAGGAGACATGCCACTTGGATCATTTTTAATGGCTCTATGGGAGAGTTCTAAAACGCAAATATGGCAGTTGGAGGAAAATATCCATATACTGTAATAACACATAGTATAATACAAAAGAGCCAATCATCTGCTTTTTAACGGCCAAACATTAACCTATTTAACAAATCATGTGGTTGCATTGACTTAAGCTACCTGCCTATACTGTCTTCCTCAATAACTTCCCGGGCATTTCAAAGATGGCTGCCAAGTGGCGAAATGTAGGCCTGCTGCTATCTTCTTTAAACAGACTAACGCTCACCTGCCCTGTCAACTTCTCTTGTGATTGTACTATAAGATCAGCCTGGTGTAACCAGACCATATTCAAGTTGTGAACAGGTCTGGCCACGCTCTGTTGGGAAGTGTTTGCAGTCGTATCCTCTTACTTGGATAGACTTCTGGTTATTTTTTAAACCATTGGACAGAGCTGAACCAGTCATTGTTGCTACAAGTGTTTTAATCTTTCTACCACCATATCGATACACTCTGGACTTCAACGTCATCTCACTAAGCCACACTGATTAGGCTAAGGTTGTGAATTCTATCCCTGTAATGGACCTAATTATAAATTTGCTTCTTCACCATTACCTGATGTATAATGGTGTGCTATAAAATAAGGCTAATTTCTATCTTTCAGTGGCTAGAACTTTGTGCTAGTTTTAAGAATTCTAGTCAAGCAAAATTGTTTTACCCCATTGACAGATGTTTTTGCTCAATACAAGATAATTTGATTAGATTTAATTAAGAATATTTGGCTATTTTCTAGTAAGGCTTAATAATGTGATCAGGGTTTCTAGACTGTAATCTCAGCTAAATAAATTGATCTGAGAGCATAGTCAAGTGGAGCCAGGCTACTATAAGATACTTTGGATAACCTAATTCTATGAGGGTTAGATATAACTGCGTTGGTGGTCTTTTCTACCATCCTAGAAATGTCCAGCATCCAAAATGCTGTAGTTTTGAGCCCACATAGGACAATGACAGCTAATGATGTTAATGGTGTTTACTGTATATAGTCGTCATGATGCGTTGCTTTGACATATGCTTTGATGTTGGAGCGCTGCCATGAAGAAACAAAACATTGAGCATCTACATCTATTTTATAATCTGATTACCTTAAACATTTGTATTAATGTTGTTTCTCTGTATTTCTGTATTTATTTATGGGAGGCTGTATTCCCTCTCTGAAAAGCACTTTGTAACTGCAATTCTGTATAAAATGTGCTATATAAATAAAGTGTATTATTATTATTATTATTATTATTATTATTATTATTACTTAGTAAAAGGTAGAATAATCGATGCTGGAGAAAGATTGTTGATATTCAAAACAAAAACAAATACACACAAATTAAATCATTTGGTGTGGTGTGGTGCGGTTTGCACCACTTTGTTTACAAGGTCGGGGATGTGAAGAGAGCACTGGAATATTTGTCAGCGCACGCACAGAGCGGGCAGGTATAGCGAACTGAAAGGATTTGGGTCTCGAGGGGGGGGGCATATCAGTTTACAATCGCTGACTCCTCCTTTAAGTCAAGACATTCCATCGTATCGCCGGCGGCGACGGTTTTGTCTCCCTGGCGTTAATGTTACTGTAAACACCAGCCTGCCTCTGACCGCAGCCACGCCTGCAGGCGGAACACAGCGCCTCATCTCATCTGCCCCGAGCTTGTCCTGGTGCCGCGGGCGCCGTCGCCGTGACAACCATCACCATGAACCTCCCACCGCAAGCTCACACATCGAGACACACCCGGGAGTTATCCGTTCGTCTGGCCGTCCGCCCCGGCCCATGGGCTGTGGCAATGGTGAGGGGAAGGGGGATCTGAACCGACACCATCCAGCCCCGCGGCACAAGCTTGGCTCACAAGCCAATCAATGGAGATAAAGCGTAGCTCCAGGCTAGGTGGGGGTCATGGTGGTGGAGGCCCCTCTTCCAGGCTCCAGCATCGGCTTCCTGCGCTGCACGCTGCCATTAGCGGAGTGGAGAAGGACCACGTGGGACATTCCCCTCACTTGCTGCTAAATAACTGCCTTTTCTCCGCTAATAAGACTATAAGATAAACCATCACTGGCAGAAATGACAGACAGGCAAGCAGACAGACAGGCAGTCACTCTCTCTCAATTGATTTATCCATCTCTTAATTTCGCAAGGCCGGACGGAATAGGATATTGCATGAAGCGTGTTCTTGAGAACTGGAGAGAATCAGAAAGCAGCAGGCCTGTCAGTCTGCGGGGAAATAAGCAGAGGCACGGCATTTAGAGGCCACTGCATGCATGCACACACACACGCACACACGAGCACACGCACGCACGCACACACACACACACACAAGCACACAGATCCTCCAACACAGGCTGCTGGATCAGACCGACCTGCCTCCACCCACAGACACTTAGCTTCCATTGGATTCTGCGTGGGAGGCGCAGAGAGGTACAATACAGGCAGCGTGCAGAGAGTCCTGTCAACTTGACGCGGTTGCTGCCAGTTGTCTCTTCAGCAAGGCATTAGTGTGCCGGACTCGCACACGCACGCCACACACGCACACAGACTGTGCAAAATGAACATATGTGCTTGTGTTGTGCGGAAACAGTAACGTGGGTCAATGCGGACAGAGATTGAGCCGTGTGAGTCATTCTGCTGACTTTCTCTAATGGGAACTACTGTATGTGTAAGTGTGACGTTTAATGACAAACCCCACTTTGTATTTTGATAGTATACAATATGCAATTATTGATTTACATTTGTTTCCCGGGAACCACACAGAACAAGGTGCTCCTTTTTGTTAGCTAAAGCCTTTATATGTAGGTCTACAGAATGATGTTAGCATTTAGACACAAGCTTATTCCCAGCCCTTCATCAACACATACAATACACCTGCAGTTCCACTGAACACTGGCTGTGTAGCAGCTACGAGGCTCAGATCATGTGAAGCTCCACCTGAACCATCACGTTCAGCCCAGCTGCGATGCTAATGTGTACACTTATCATGCAGTCAGATCCGTCACCTGCCACAGAGCTCTCAGCCAACTCCATTAGTCTCTGATCGAATGACGGAGCAGCACATGCATGTGTGCGTACACGCACCATGCACACGCACAATAAAGGCTTTCTGAATTGTGTTGAGATGCTGTGTATCGATGTGATATTGCTGCATATTGCTTTTTAGGCATAAACATGTATTGTTTTATTCTTATGTCAATTCTGTCCATATATGCGTTTTTTTCTGTTCATTATTTAAATTTAGCTATATGTTTGTGTAATTTGACATAAAACAAATGCCATAGACATCCTTCAGCTATCATCGAGACGAATGCTCTGTGTGAATATCTGCTCTGGATGATATCTATATCTGTTTATTCAGATTTTCTTTTACAGCGCCTGAAGATTTTTGACCAATCGGGGCCTATTTTGCATGATTGGTCCCGTGAATCTACCTTGCCTGTCAATCACATGACTGCACAGGTTTGTCAACGGGCTCCGGAAAGACGAAGCAGAGGAGGAGGGGGTGGGCTTTAGGGTTGTTGATTTCCAAAAGCTTGATATCTTTTGTTCTTTCTCGCTGCAACTATCAAATCCCACCTACAGTACAGCAGCCGTAGCTCGAGGATGAAGCTCCACACACACAACAGTCAGGGACCGCTCTGCTGTGCAAACATCGGTGAAGGATGCTGATATTGCTGTGCCTTTTGCTCCACCGGTGGCTTTCCCTGTTGGATCTCCCAGTTTGTCTGAGCTAACAGGCCCAGGAGCTGTGGCGGAAAGGCATAAATCCCTGCTGTATCTGCTAGCAACGTGCTCAGCCAGGCTGTAAAGCCTCAAGCAGTTCTACATGTTCCACGCCCAGATGCAGACCTGCATGAGCTGCCTGTTACTAATGTCCACGGCGAGATTCAATGGGCCCTATTGTAACAGTACACGGTCTAAAACGCACCGCGCACACTGCATTTAAACATTTATTTAACACACATGTATTCTTCCATTCCTTTTAAAAATGTAGGTTTGCTTTCTCCCTGTGCAGATTCCTATGTGCTATTATATCTGCGAGTTTGTGAACAGTTCATCTATTTTAGGCCACTGCGAGATCCCTAAAATATGTTGATATAAGCTACACACAAATCATTTTTCACATTGTACTATTTACATTTATAATTTTTAGCATTTTTTTGTTCATTCGGTTTGTGCGTACCTTTACAGTATGTGTAACAAACGTTTGAGCGTTGTGCACGTGCCATAGGCTATACCATCTTGATAATGCTCTGTGTTGTTGACTTTAGACCAGTTTTTTGCTGGTGAATCACTTTTCGCTGCCTCAAGATAGCAATGCGCCAGCACTGCACTAGACCACCTCATGTTAAGACCAACTCACCCAGCGATGTGCTAGACCACACCTCATGTTTAGACCAATACAACAAGCACTGCACTAGACCACCTCATGTTTAGACCAACACACCCAGCACTGCACTAGACCACCTCATGTTTAGATCAACACAACAAGCACTGCACTAGACCACCTCATGTTTAGACCAACACACCCAGCACTGCACTAGACCATTTCATGTTTAGACCAACA
>JAODLL010058009.1:0-18325 GCA_026546735.1 Forbesichthys agassizii | reverse complement strand
CTCTCTCTCTCTCTCTCTCTCTCTCTCTCTCTCTCTCTCTCTCTCTCTCTCTCTCTCTCTCTCTCTCTCTCTAAAACAGTGCCCACTGCCCAGGCCAGCATGAAGCATTCCAGATAGGGAGGTTCTTGGCATGCCCCATAAGTCGATTAGCCAAATATCCATAGTCCAGCCCAGGGACCACCACATCACAATAACATTAGGAATAATCACTGTATGCATCGCACTCTTTAATGTTCACAGGGTGCCTCGCAATCAAGAAGATATAATATAAAAACAGAATTGCTAGCGTTGTGCATGTGTATGATATGAATGATATGATAAATACATTCATGGCACGGCCACCGTGTCATTACTGTAGAAACGAAAACAGACACATTGCTAGCGCAGCTACGGTTACAGTTATGTCCAGTTCCTAGCCCGGACGCAGCTATGGAATGAAACCAGTGAGTGCACACAGTGTGAACAACATCTCCGAAGTGTGCTTCAGAACATCCTCTCTTTCTTTCTACCGTTGTGTCCTGACAGACATGTGGCTACACCCTACTGTAGGCCACCTCATTCAGACTTTCCACAGTATTGAAAGGTAAGGAGAAATAGATTGGGTCCTTCACTTAACTATTACAAGTGATGTTTACACCGCTTAGTGAACAACGTTGTTTTTATCCCTTACTCCCTTATCAAATTACGTCGCTAACCCATCCAAGGAAATATACCGGTCTGTCCTGCAAGCTGGAGCAGGGTGTGTGTGTGTGTACACAGCAGGCACACACAGTATAGGCTAGTATTCTGAAACATTCTGTGGTATTATTACAATGGGACATTGGTATTAGGGACGTCATGGTAAATGAAAGAAAACCCTATCATAGTTACAGGATGTATGCCGCAATAATAAACACATATTTGACACTGAGCTGCTGCTGAACGCCTCCAACGTGTTTGTGTGCCATTTCCCTCTTTGTGCTGAGTCAGCCACATCAGTGTGCCACCCCGTAACCATTACCCATCAGAAGGGCCGTTACAAATTTGTAACAATGCTTTTGACGACGCCCCCCCACCCCCCAACACACACACACACGCACGCACAGCCAGGCAGGCTAAACGTGTGTTACACTTCTAATGTGTGGCTAGAGGGTGCGTCAACACCTACGTAATTACGTGGTCGACACTTAGGTCAAATATAAACAGTGTGCCATAATGACTATAACTTAAAACAAGATTTACAGTCACAATAATGGATGACTTGGGATAACAGGCAGCAGAATAAGCAACGCTATTAGGGCGGGGTGTAAAATGGATGGCTGGATTCTGCATTCAAAGCCAGCCTGCAGCTCACTTCAGTGAAGGGATTCCTGAAACGGTGCTCAAGCTAAAAACCCTGAATTTAACCTGACATGTTAATGCACAGACACTCTCTACTTATCCTCCTATCTGTGTGTGTGCGCGCTCGCGTGCGCGCACGTGTATCTCAGACGACACAAGGTTTTGAATAATTCATGAATTGCACACACTTGTGAAAAAAGGGCATTTTCTTTGGAGTGTTTTGATATGGTGTGTGCGTGTGCGTGCATGTGTGCGTGTGTGTTGGTGTGCCCGCGTGCAACTTCCTTGAGTTTCTGGGTCGTGTGACGCCACAGAGGCGTCACATATGTGCGATAACTGCTCTTGTCAGCTGGGCTGAGAGCCTTCAGACACAAGAAGACACTGTGAAGCGCCGAGAACAGACCGTGTAGGCACACCAACCGCTCATGTGACACAGTAGGAGCGCCCCTGAAACAGGTATTCTTACGCAGCTCCGACAGAGAGACAGAAGGCCGTGCGCTAGACAGAGATACATGTAGTAGCACTATTTTAAGAGCAGTTGAGGGCTATGGTAAACCTTTACGGTACGACGTGGATGATGATAACATCAGAGGTTTGTGACCCGAGAGAGACAGTCAATGAATGTGAACAAGAGTAGTATTAAAAACAGCATTTAGCATTCAAGCACAATTTGTTACAGCAACAAACACGTTGATCCCAGGTGTCAGGGACGCAAAAGGGGGACAGGGGAGGGTGCTGACTGTGTCCCCGCCCAACTGGGGACAGAGAGAGAGGCTGGGCTGGGATACTGAGGCGGGATGGGGGAATGTCACACATGCTATCAATGAGCTGTCTGTGTGTTTACCCAAGCGAAGGATGCGTGAACACGCCTCGGGACAACGCCATTTGGGCTGGAACGCAAACCTCATCCACCCTCCCCCCACCACCACCACCACCGTCTGCCGGCCCCCCAGGGATGAACTCTGTCTTGCCGTTTGAGGAAGCTCCGTCTTGTAAAGAAAACACAGGTCTCTGTCGACCCCTCGCAGGCACCCATCCACCCACACAAGCGCTATAAATACCCTGGAGGCTTGCCTGTGGGACGGGCAAGGCAAGGTCACCCATGGACCGCAGACACTGAGGCTACCGTCTTATCATGCACCACTCATCTGTGAGGCGGTGCAGATGACGGCTGGCGTTGCCTACATCCTATTGTGTCTCGACTCGGCTGAAGAAGAGAAGTAAAAGAACAACTCTAAACTGTTTGTCATTTGGGTCACAGTTATTACAATATTAGAAGTGGGAACGGGAAGTTGTCATCTGTGATACCGAGGCAAGAGCCACGTAATGGACGTGCCTACAAAAGGAAGTAAGAAGTGTCCGCTGCATGTATTCATAGCTGGTGTGAAAACTTAGTATTGCTAAACAACGGTACCGTGTACTGTATTTATTGTTGTTGTTCTTGCTGTTGCCTTGGCAAAATAAGAAAGTCACTTCTGGTGCCAATAAAGCACGTTTTGAACTGAACTGGAAATAAAGAGATGGAAAGTACAATGCAAGGGACATCTATATGATACGCACACTTCTTAGTGTTACTGCACAGTGCAATGTGTGTTTTAGAAGGCTGCCTTCTTTCAGCATGCTTAACAATATGGGGCTGGGATGAACTTAATGGCTCTGCTATATTATTGTATTGTGTCTCGTCTGCGCTAGCGATGCGTTCAGGCTCAAGAGTATTGTAATTCATTGAAAACCAAAACATGCAGGGATTAGAAAAAGAAAAGCATTGCCAGTTAGTCAGTTTACATTTACATGTTTGTCTGCTGGGGAGGAGGGGGGCACTGTTTAGTCTACTGAAGACACAATACTGTAGCAATACTCCCACTTTATCACAGACCATAACGGGTTCTCAAGGAAGAAGTATTCAATTCCTCAGTGATGCTCTAAATATTCACAGGTTCTACGATGAGTGATAAAACATAATAGCTTACAATGGTTAAGACTTCTATAAACAACTAACCACATCAACCGGACTATTATAACAAAGTTGTAACAATAGCTCTAGATCTGAAATCATAAACTCTACAACGTTGAGTCAAACAAGTGACAAGTGAGCTCCAACACACTGTTGTTGTTATGGACAACAGATACCACAAAGAAAACCCATGTTGGTTAAACACGCAGCATGTCTTTGTGGAGTTTCAAGACAGAGCTAACATGAACGAGAGAGAGAGAGAGAGAGAGAGAGGTTGATATGAGAAGGGAAGAAAAGGACACGGGGAACCGTTGAAATCTTGTCTTAAACCGTATACATGGCCGACCTCTGGGCTGACCCCAGGACGTCGTGTTAGGTATTGAATAGGGCCAGTTAGAAGAAGGGCCCCATTTTACTGACTACAGCTGTGTTGGCCTGCACACTTATCCCTCTCCTTCAACACCAGGATTCGCTGATGGAAGAGAGTGAGAAGAAGAAAAAAAAGGGGGGAATAGGCCTCTCAATTTGTCAGGTCACAAAACATGGGGGGTGGGGGAGGGAGAGGAAAAGCCCCAGCTGTGCCTCTTAAATAAATCACTCTGGCAGAGGTTGGGGTAATGCAACAGTCCTGTCACTAGATAACTAACTAATGGAGGAAGAAAACCAAACGGAAGACTTTGTTATTCCAACCATGTTTAATGTAGGCCTCTCTGTTTTAAATGCAAACTGATCAGAACTGTGAATTGCCTTTTATCGTGGTAATTATGAGTCTTAGCTGCCAAGCCATGCTAGTCTCCAATTACACTGTACACAAAGAAAAAAAAGTCCTTAACATGTTTTTGACAAGACTCACAAACTGTGTGTGTGTGCGTCTGTGTACCACTATTTGAGTTTGTGGCTGGAGCTGGGTGAATCCAACACAGGTTGTGAGTACGTTCAAACCGATTCAAAATAGCATTTATGTACGCACCATGAGCAGAGCATAATAAACTTATACACAGAATGTACTCCTCACTGACAACAGACGCCAAGCAAAACAAGGCTTTACCAAGCAGCACATTACACAGGAAAGGGTTTACAGGTCAAATCTAAGCACAACCACACATGCTCAATCTCCACATGTGTTCATTGTTTGGAGAGCCCGAAGTTATTAAGCGTAGCTGCGCAATCAAATTGTGAAATGAACGAGGAGTTATTTGGATGTCTGACTGAGATTGCACCATGTCTGAACCCCAGACTGGTAATCAACCATGTCTGTTTGCTCTAAGGGCTAGCGCACTAGAGGAGACTATAGCCCATTTAATTTTGCATATAGTAGCAATTAAATGGAAGTCAACCACAACAGATGAATGAGAAAACCATTAGGTTCAATCAAGTCTGTATTAACAAGTTAGCTGGTTTAGACGAATGTATGTATTTATAGAGAGGCTAGAACGACAGTTAAACCTGCTTAGAAAAATTATGAGGGACATTTCAAATTTCAGTGTGACGCAAAAGCTACAAAGAGAAGTTTCCAGAATGTTGTGTTAATTTGGTGCTGGGTGACTAATCTAGGACAATTTTATACAATTGTCTGTTGGTCTTGTAAAATCAAGTAATTATTTTGGTCTAGCTTGTTTATTTAATTTAAAACGTAGGCTTATTTTAGCAGGCCAGCTTCCATCAACAGCTGTAACAAACATATCGTTGAGAGAAAATATATGAAACATGCAAGTGTTTGTGTGTAGATTGAATGTACAGTATATAGCATTGGGTCACAACATGCTTCATTAATTTATATTACATAAAACAAAATGTAATAATTTTCATTTGACTGTTAATCTTTTATTTCAAGTGTCTCTATATGAATTTCTGCCACTAGATGTCACACTAAGCACATCAGCATCTCAAAACAGATGCTCCTTGGGCCTCAAGCACACATACATGCACTAACATATACATAGCATAGGTCACCAAATTCAGCTAAGTAAGCATTGGCACAACTTCAGCAGTAAATATTTGCAATACATATCTATATTTCTTTGTCCAAACTGGTTACGTTACTACCTACATCACATACCTTGTTTTTTCTCAGATTTGAAAACATTGCACTGAAGCACGGAATTTATCATCAATTCCTGGACACTTTTATAAAGATGTTTGCAGAGACTAATAGATCTCCTCCATAGTTGGCATACAGTGTCTTGCAGTTGTGTGCATGTTATTCAACACTATGCCCATAACCATGAGCTGTATTGTGTCCATCATCCCAATCAACATGCAATCAGTTGAGTTACAGATCCCTCCCCATGACCCACACAGACCCAGATAATCACTATATTATTTAGTATGGTGTGGAAGGTGTGACTGATTATTAACTAACCTGTGTGAATCAATAAACAACGTTTCCTCAGAAATAGCATTGCTTTTCTATTTCTAAAGTGTTAGGTGGTTATATTCATTGCACACGTTTCAAAGGGATTTCCATGCAAAATAAATAATACATCTGTCAGATATTGCTGCCAATCATGATTTGTCATTTGACAGTATTCATAGATAATCTGATTGAGCGTGTGTGTGTGCGTGCATGTGGATTGGATAACTTTACTAGTGTGTGCACATAAGTGAGTAATATTAAGCTATATAATATGCAACATATTAGTGCAATACTAGAAGTGAAATAACATCACTTTCTTAATTGAAATAAATGGTCTGAATTTTGTATCCGATCTAGTGTCCCATTCTGCCAAATACAGTAGGCTACTGTGGCGTCCACACAGTATTACACAGCTGAAACAGACAGGTATTTCTCACCTATCAACGTATTGAATACAAGTCAGTAACACAGTCCCACATGGAAACAATGCTCCCTTTTAATCGCAAATTGAATACATTAAGTGTATGTTTTAAGATCAAACAATAGAAAAATATGTACAGTATACTGTATGACGGAGACAGTAGGCTACTATACAGTACTGTGTGCTTTCTAGTCTAAACTGCTTCTGTTTTACAATGCGTATGGCAGGTATATTAATTATTAGTGAGCAATAAGCATAAGCAGAGGCAAAAAGATGCAGTAATTTATAGACTGGTATTCACCCAGTAGTACACAGTGTCAAAACTTGCCTAGAAATATATAAATATGAGTCAGCCAAAAAAGCTGTGTCAGCTCTGCTTAAATACAATATAAACCATCTTTACATTATTTTCAAATTAGCCGAAAATAAAGTTTTAGGTTTGGACTTTTCCCCACTTTTGTCAGACGTGTCTCATGTATTCCTTTCGTGTTTTGGCTATTTCCATATACTGTAGTGTGTGCATAACACTTCAGCAGGATTTTCAGTAGATTTAGATCACACATGAATGTCACTTAAGCCATAGTAACTGGAAAGACATGTAGAGTACCTTGGTTGAAAAGGGCAGCTTTCATGTAGAGACAATGATAGCCTAAACACTATTCATTCAATATTCTTATTCTTAAATAAATTAGACATGGCAGATCTGCCCATTAAAGCACTTTACATATTGGCCCACAACTTTAGGAGAAATGCAATACCAGTGGCTTGCTTGGTTGCTTTATCAACATGTAAATATACTAAGTCTATTTTCTGTAGATAACATCCTTTTTTACATTCTGCAGTGAAGAGCTTGCCTTTTGGTAGCGCAGATGTCAACATGTAAGTGATGGCATTCTCACCCCTACTTTAGCCAAATGCTGAAGCAGTTCTTGGGCTTACCAAATGTCTCTATAAAAAGTAAAAACTGTATGATGGCATATATGAACACCCAACCTAATTTGATAACAGCAATCAAAACCTTTGATCCTTTGACGATATATGCCATTGAGAATAACAGTTGGTTTTTGAGGTCAATGCAGGCACTGACATATTTCTTGGATGAATGATGAAAATTATGTTATGGAGGGATTTTATCTCTAGTGGACCTCCAATTAGCAGTGCTCTGAACAATTTGATTCTCCTTCAGAAAATAAAGAACTATTTATGACCAATTAAACTTTGGTGACTGCTAGAGGCCATATACCTTACCCTGGCTATATGATATTAATATAATAATGTGGATCTTCTATAGAGGTGTGAGTCTGTATGGATTGCAGTGGCATATTATCAAAATGTAACACAAGTAAATGAAAGATGAAAACAAAGCCATCTTATATGAATCAATGATTAGCAATGAAGTAGTGACCTGAAAAACTGGTGGCTCACTGGACATAACACATGAAACCTGTGTATACACTGCAATAATACTAACACCATATAAAGGCCTATGTTTGAATATAAGTTGGAGATTAGTAAGTAAGTGTTTCTGCATTTGTTATGATTGTAAACAAGTAACATTTAATTCTACAAATATATAAGAATATAAACCTTTGGGAAATTAAAAAAGGAAAAAATAAATTGTATGGCTCTTTCATAACAGCTATTTCGTTATAAAACAGAATATGCGCTATAGTTTTCGACATTTTAATACTTTCCAGGTCTGTTTTTTTTTTAACTTGTGCTTCTCAATTCCTTGTTATGGTCATAGGGGGAGCTGTTTCAGGATTCCATCAGACTGCATTTCTATTATTCTTTTCTTGCCATCAGTTTGACCAATGAAGACTTCACCTCGCATGTCGAGTGACTATATTTGTTTTCTAAGTTATCAGAAGATTATTTGCAACAATAACAAGTAACTATGTAGGCCACTGTGGTTGTGTAACTTATTGACTCGTGTCAATAACTAGTCAATAGTCTACAGTCAGTAGACTAGTGTTCAATTGCATGCATGCTGAGGTCTCAAATATATTGAAAAAATGCCTACTACCAAATCAAAGAGCTTCTGTAAACCACCCCTTTGAAATTAGTTAAATTACCTTTAAACATCTGGCTATAATGGTTATATGGCTTGTGTTGTGCAACACTGTCACTAGTCACCACCAATGATATTGCTGCAGAATAGGCGTTTGAAGATCATAACAGTGTATTTTTAACATGTGTCACAGGGAATACAAATATAAAACTGTTTTAATTGCTGTCTCGCCTCGTCACTCCACATCGCATTGTCTGGCTTTCTCAATCGAGTAGTAGAGGCAGACTACTTCACTGAGCATTTTGCAACCAGAAAAACAATAGTATCATTTTATACGTCCCTGCTACAATATCCCTCAGCAATGCAAGACCCTTCGCTTTCCAGTTTTTCATAACATAGCCTAGCTAGTAGGCTAAAACATTAATAGTTGTGTTCATATTTTGTTCATGGCTGACCATACATACCAGCAACAGCTCTTGTTGGTAGGATTACCTCCAAACTGTTCACGAATCCCAAGAAAAGCAAACCAGTCGCTAATATTTTGGCTGTGGTGCGCAGCATCGTAGCCTATCTTAACAGATAAACACGCTGGATATTACTCATCAATCGCCGTTTGGTCCTGTCAAGCTGGAGGTTGCAGACAGGCTACGACGTGGTATTGTGCCCCGGCGGTGATGCTCCTCGCTGGAACTGCGCTTTCCGACGTGCGCAGTATATGTGCAAATGCTTCGTTGTATTGTCCTCTTTAGGCGAAAGCCAAGGCTTTTCCAGCCCGGAGTGTCTATGGGTTGCCTGGATGCATGTATAGCCGACTACAAAGGCTAGCAGCAGGCTGAATTGAGCATCAGGCTAGCCTTCGCTCAGTTGCAGTCAGAGATCAGAACTGCGCTTCTAAATCAGTGTCCGTTTTCGCTCTGGTCACCATTGAATAGCAACAGTAGGGGTTAGAAAAGTGAGGAGAATTGTTTCTCTACAACATAGCCTAACACCTCTGCCGCTGGTGGCCACAAATTGAACCGGTGTAAAAACTGAACCCCTCTCTCAGCCGACTCGGGCGTGCGTGTATGTGCGCGGGTGTGTGTGACGTCGTCAGCATCAGACAAACATCGCAGACCAGCCCTCCCATCTCTCACTTTGCTGCCTGACAAACATTATCACATTTGGTTTATCCAAAACTATTCACACGCAATTTAATGTGAAGAACACTCGCAATTCATTTTTAAATGAACAGTCTTAAGCATCTGTTTTAATGTATCGTATATTATATATATTTCATCTGATTCCTTTAACCAGTTGTATTAACGTATGCCATCATTTCAGTATATTATTTATCTTTATTGTAACCATTATACCCACTGTGCTGCTAATGATCATGTAACTAGCATCAAAAAGAATAGGGAAATACCTTATGTTTATTTTTTTAAATGTTTTTATATGATTCCTTTAACCATTTTTATTAATGTTGTTTTTCTGTATTTCTATTTGCTTATGGGAAGCACGATTGTGCATGTATTCCCTCTCTGTAAAGCACTTTGAGCTGCAATTCTGTATCAAAAGTGCTATAAAGATTATCATTATTATAATAATAATTATTATTATTATTATTATTAATTGTTATATTAATAGCAACAACTATACATTACAAATACGTATTTCATTCAAATACAAGTGTGGATGTTAGATTACTATGAATTATATAATTGGCAAAAATAATATTTATTATTGATGCATTTTGATTCGGCCTATTATTTAGGAAATGTGTATTTGCGTAGTGGATTGATTATTTACATTTACAGAGTTATTGAGGATAAATTGCTATAATATGATATTGTGAGGCAGTAGCCATAGCATATACGCGTATAGGCTATTCTGCACCACTTTGTTTGTGTTCTCATTTACATAGCACGACTGTGGAGTAACACCGGATTCGTTTTTCATCATGCACACAGAACGGAAACAGATCGTACACCTATCAGAACAGTACAATTCTCAGTACAATTTTGTACTATCGCTGACTCTACCATTAAATCCATCAACATATCGTGTGATTCAATATCAGAGTAGGGTAGGCTACGTTGCATAGGTATCTTAAATGGTCAACATTTCTGCAAGGTCTGTCTATATGATAAACAAAACAGACAATGAAATGCTATAACTATTTAATTCATAAACCAATCACCTATCACAATTAGCCTAAAAAATAAAGACCTATAAAAACAATGTTTTTCAATTGTAATATTTATTTTTGTAATTGTAGAAGCTATGCTATTGTTAACGCGAGTGTAAGACATGATAGGTCTATCCTAAAAGCATCTTCCTAAAGCAGATTAGAGCTTTGTTTTAGAAAGATAGACCACGGTTGCCATCTAGTGGTGTAAAACACATTTTATTTTGATAGAACAATGGGTTCTTCTTAACCGAAAACAAATCGTAGCCCGCACAGAAATGATAAAATCTCTTCATGAACTAAAATATGTCCGTTTATTTAAAGGCCTGCGGTTTATTGTCAGATTCGCACTGTTTCTAGCCATGTTTAGTCTCAAATTGATGGGACAATCTTTACTAATGTTGCCTATTAAGCCTTAATTGCCACAAAAAAAGCAGCTGACAAGTCATGAAGAAAATAAGGCTACTCCTCGCCATTGCTTCATCCATTACGTCATCCCTGGAGTCAGAGATATTGTTACAATCGTCGCAATAGCCTTTTAATATGCATTGTTCTAGTGTCTTAAACTGAAGCTGACACTGATAAACAAAAAATGATAATTTTACCCTCAGATTATTGTATTCCAAAAATGTTGGATAGGTTATTGTTCAATTTAGGTTAAAATCAATTACACCAGACACATCACCTCCTATATCCACTGCAGGCTGTCCATTGAGTGTTATTCTCTTTGGCTAGTGCCGTCTGGTGCCATTAACCATATATAAGGACATGGGCACATACTGTAGCAACAACAGCTGCACATACTTGCCCTACCTTGTACTCATTCCTCTGGTACTCCTCCTACCAAAATTACCTGCCGGTACTCTGTTTCCTTTTCCTGCCACTGGATGGAAGCAGATCACTTTGAGATATTTCTGTTTCGGGTCAATGGAAGTTGAGTATTTTCATTCAAAGAAAAATAATACAAGAATACTATTTTATGTGGGGAAATTATAAAAGAAAAAATGTATTTTGTAGTATGTTACAATCAACGCCCCTACACATTTATGTCATGACCTTCATACAATGTTTGGGATGATTTGACCTGAATACACCCTGGATATATAGCCTAGTTTTATGCCTGAGACATACAGACGAACAGAAACACGCACACAAAATTGTGTTGAAATATTGAACATTTAACTTTAGCATGCTGATGAGACAATACAGCTGAGGTACAGTACGAGCGGGAGCATTTGAATAACCCACAATATGACATAATTAAGCTGTATGAATACTTAACCTGTAATGCACAAGCTAAGTAGTTATTACAGCGCTTGTTTGACTTTAGTGTTCTAATGATCTCCTGTCTGCTGATGAGCAAAGATGCAATATTCTGCTATGCTCTCGATGAAAGTAGAAGTTGTGAGATGTATGTCCCATTCATTTTTAAGGTGTGAGCCCTTCATTTCCACACCAACTTTGTTGATGTAGAGTGGGCCAGAGTCTGCACCTCGTGAAATCCACGTGGAGTTCCTTTCTTACTGTGGTGTTCAGTGTCAGGTTGTTTACAGAACACCACAGCTCCAGTCAGTCAGTCTCTGGACCTCTTCTCTGTAGGCCAACATGTCTCCTCCTATTTATCTATTTTACAGTTTGATGGCTGTGATTGGCTTATGGATTTAAATACACCAAAACTATTTTGTTTGGCCACAAAATATGCAATATATACAGAGTTTCCAAATTCAATCAAAACATCACATATCATGCCTACCTAATAATATACTGTGACATATACAACATGCAAACCCTTGATCTCAAAAAGAAAATCAAAGGTCTCTACATCATTGGCTGAACCATTATATCAGCTCCCATCTCTTACTCTCTCATCTTGCTTGATTTGTTTCAGAGCCAGATGGATTACCTAATCAATCAAAGTTCGCAGAACTCTTTCCATGTGTCCGTCCCACCATTCCCTATAAGTCTGAGACCAAGGTTTCCAGCCATTTGCTAAAAGTAAAACCTAACTTTAATTATGCCCTCATCGGTAGACTATAACGTCTTACAGTAACTATCTAAACAGGACATTGTTTTATTTGTTAGTATTGTCTTTCACATACTTACAAATCACATAAGAATACAATATATAATTGCATAACGCAGAGTCTCATATATACATTATCGAAACAGTTAAAGCCACAATGGTTTACTGTACAATAGGAAATACAAAAAAGCATTATAAAATACCAAGTTCCCTTGATGCATGTGCCCATGCAAACTATATGGCAATTAAAAATGAAGGGGATGTCATGGTGACTAATCACCTATGTATTAATGAGCCACTTACGGTTCAAATGAGATTTGAATGGTGCTGATACATTTGCCCCCTTGATCACAGATATCCATGTATTGAATGTTATACATTCTCCATATGTTTTCATCTTTGAGGGGAAAGAGCAGGCAATGCTGATAACACCTAAAGAATTCCAGGCATGCACAAACAGCCCTTCCCCCCATAGGCTGGGCCCAGTCTCCATCCCCCTACCCTTGTTCCATTCTTGGCTTTTTTTCCTCTCACTCCATCATAACCCAGACATTCTGCTTCTTCACACTCAAATATGTTCCTTAAGTTGGTTCAGATATTGTGAAATCTTGTTTTCATTAATGTTAAAAAAGCAGAAAAACTGAAGTACTATGGAATTGCACACTTTTCCCTCCGTTTTTGTTTCACATGTAGCCCAGCCAGAATTAACAGAGTTTCAGCAGAAAGCCTGTAAAAAAGAAGAGATAAGCAAATACACTCCGTGATAAACCTTAACTCAAACTGCAAATCCTCATTTTATACACACTGCAGATGATATGCTACAGTATGCTATAGATATTAGTATTATCCATCTTGGTTTTATCTAAGCAACCTACTTACTGCATCACAACCAGGATTATGTAGGTGAGCCTACTTTTAAAATGTAATCCGTTAGTGTTATATTCACCAGACTAACATTATAATCAGTAACATCAATTTTGGATTTAGTTCTTTGAAATGCCACCAAAAGCACTTTACGTGCCAAATCTTCCTATTTTTGTGACCGTAAATGTTGTTTAGCGGATTAAAGTATAACTTGATTGATATTAATGAAAGGTTAATAAAAGAACAGTATTGTTTTATGCATTTTTCATCTGCAAACTTCCCTTTTACATTTTGAAGTATTCCTAAGTAATCATTTAATTTAAAAAAATTCAAATCTGATTCCACCATTGTATCTGGTAACTGTAATGGATTACAGTTAGTTTATTGTAATCAGTTACTTCCCAAACCTGAGCACAACAACAAACTTCTGATACTGAACAGTAGATTGTTATTTCCTATTTCCTTTTTGTTCCGGACAATTATCAATATGTATTTCTTAATTTGAACAGAATTACAAAACATTTATAATGTTTGAATAATTTAACTTGTTGAGTACTGTCACGGCCAGAGTGGGGGTGGCAGAAACCAGACGCAGGTTGGAGTTGTAACAATAAGGATTTTAATTTTAAAAAACGAAGCAAGACACTCACCATTACAGCAAACAATAACCAACCAAGACAGGGAGAAACAAAGGGCTACATATACTAAAGCTAATTAGGGGAATGGGCACCAGGTGTGTGTAATGACAAGACACAGAGTGAAGGGAAACTCCAGGAAGCATGGCAGGGCCATCAAACCCTGACAAGTACCATGTGGATCTGGATTCACTTCAATTGCAGGCCTATTACAGTAGGACTAGTGAATCAATGCTGAACATATTAAATGACATAAAAACAGACAAATTTTATATATGGAAACACAATTGGTCATACAAAGTAATTTAAGTCAAATCCTATATACTAAATACTTATTTGTTTGAAAATAGCATTTAAAACAAAGTGTACATCAATCTTGCTTACTATATGTAAATACCTTATGTAATACAACTTTTGCAAGTAAAAATACAGTTGTTGCTAAACCTCTTTAGAAAATGTTTGTATATGTAGCTGTGATCTTTCTTTAGTGTCCCAGACCGCATGGAATAAGGAGACCCATAAAACTCAACACCGACCGACTTTATGACTGGTGATATTTATTTGTTGTTATGTGACATCTCCCTGCAAATTTCTCAATCTACCAAACCTTCAATTTTACACTCTCCCTCAAACACATTACAAATAATGTAATGTCTGGCAGTGTGTGTGTGGGCTGTTCAGACAAGATCATTCAACTGTCTGTCCATAATATCATAAAAAATAAAAAAAGACATTCATAGCCCTGTATTTTACCCCCAGTTTCTTTACAATTGCTTTTTGTTCAGGCATTTTTGGGCTCTGTCGCCCATTCTAACCTTGACCCTCCATCTGACAGACTTAATGACACGCTGCCTATCTCTTATGCCCCCTCACATGTAAAAACCCACTGAACTCTTAAACACCATTCATGTCCACTCTCCATGTTGCCAGCTTTTCTTCCTATACAGTACCTCGACACTTTGTTATAGAGGACTGTGCACTGCCACAATGTGTGTGTTTGTATGTGAGAGAGTGAGACCAAGTGTGCATATGAGGATGCTAATTCTTGCATGTATTTTTGTGGTCTTATGGTGCCTACTGTATGGGCAAAGATGCATTATAGTGAAAATAAACTGAATGCAGGACTGGGCTAGCTATAATCTAGACTCTAGAGTCTATAATCTAGACCTTTTGACTGCTCTTCCTAAACAGTTTCAGCAGCCGTATCATTCCTTCCCACGCTTCAGTTGTACTTGTATTACATAAAACTATGCACTTTTCCTGAATGTTCTATGCAGAAATAAGCCATACACACGCACGCACGCATGCATGCGCACACCAAGACAAATGGGATTCTTAGCTACTACCCCAGAGGTAATCAGTAGGGTTTCACAAGCCAAACACTTGGGATAGATGGTGCTGGGTTGCTTAGCAACGAGTATGTTGACATCCAAACAATGTTGCTGTCGTCAAAGGGACTAGTTTTTGTCAGAACAAGGTTCTGCTGAGTGCAACAATGTCACTTGTGTCCCTAACTGCAGACCAGGGAGAACAGTAACCAGACAAGCTGAAGTCAATGAAGAAGATGTAAGAACTGCAGCTCCTGCTGCTATAGGTTGACAACACAGCAAAAAACAATATGTGGCGATTTACAGGTGCCTACTGCTTGAGATAGTAGATATGCTATATTGTTATATAGAATATGGAATAAAAATACATTTTTTGTAAAATCGTAGATTTGGTCTATATCGCCCAGCATATGACATTCTTGGGATATGAATGCTGCCAAATCGGCTCTGTACAGTAGTAGTAGTAGTAGTAATAATAATAATAATAATAATAATAATAATAATTATTATTATTATTATTATTATTATTATTATTATAGCCTAATTAATTCAACATATTGCATTTTTCTGAACCTATACTTACACACAGCTAAATTAATTTATTACGCATAATTATCACACTGAAAACATGCCTTTATTTATCACACTGATAATAGAGGACATAGTGTAACCATAGGATTGGAACATTAGAACCCACAAACGGTCTAAAGTGAATCTGGTAAGGTAATAGCCTACACCTTAGGCTAATATATAACATTATTGTTATCAACCCTTAAATGAAAAAGTATACATTTGCTACATTAGTCGCACACACAAAACACAAGCCTATATGGTGTGGTGGTGTGCGCGATCCAGCACCTATAGCAGACAAACAGTGGGACTCTCATCGCTCCCGCTGATACATGCCTAACTTCCCGAGCTGCTGACGTCAGCTGGCAGCCTGGGCTGTACTCCCCGCTCCGGACATAGCGCCGAGAAAAATGCTGCTCTCCGTAACGCCAAGGACAGGAATCAATCCATACAACGGATATAACAACAGAAACGGCAAAAAGGTAAACGCTTTCTAGATTTTCCAGTGTGTGAGTTGTTTACCTGCCGGGAAAACACGCCTGTCTCAGTCGCGACAAAGGCTATTGACAGCGAACTGCGTGTCCTTGAAAAGCGAAACGTACACTGAATTCATTTAAGTCTTCGTGGGGAAATATTTTGTTCAGGTTTGTGCACCCAAACCTACAGTAGTTTAGTTATGTTGTGGGGTGTAACGTTACTTGGGCCTGGAGGCCTTACTGTATGTTTCATTTTGTGATGTTGGAGTTATATACATATAGCCTACAACTGTAAGGATGTCTGTATGCTCACTTTAAAAAAAGTTAATGGTGAGAACAACTTTAATATGTGTGTTATGATAGCGCGTATTTGCGTAAAAATGTGTGTGGGAAGTGGAGGTAGGGTCAAAGAGAACGTAAGGAAAGGCACACTTTTGGACAAATGAATGCTGCCTTCTGCCCGTCAAGTCAATGGACATGTAGCTGCTAGTGTAAAATATAGTGTAAACTCCGGACTTCATTGTCTACGGAACCGCGCAAGTTTGCAAACTTTCATTACCCCCGTTTTCCCCATCTGGAAACAGATTATGCCCCACCCATTGAAAAATCCTTCCAGAAAATGACTACTGTCCACGAATTTTAAATCGCTCGATATTCTTTACTTGTGCTTTGCCAATTATGAAACATACAATAGGCTATATCCTATTTTAAGAGTTTGGGCTAAAAATAAATAGTATAGGCATTAGCATTTTATATGCCTATATAGCCTATATTGTACAGCGTGTAGTTGCAAAGCTCGATGGAGTTACATAACATAAACGTTGTTTAGTATTATATTGCGTATTAAGTATTTGTTTATAGGCTGAAGTTGCTTAACAAATACAAAATATGCATTTGATGTAAAATATGTGAAAGAAAAACAATTATTTAAATAATTACAGATTAGTTTATAGGCCTACTGTTCTACATCTTCAGGTGAATTAATCTACGACTTTAATTTAATCTTTAATTTAGGTTATTTTTACTATTATAAAACTATGTCATGCATGTTAATTGTATTTATTACACACACACACACACACACACACACACACACACACATACTTTTTGTATGTGTCAGAAGTTAGATTTATATTTATGGTTTGATTCATATATGATAAAGGCAAACTGGTTTAACTGTTTTAACATGAGGGACTATTAAACAACACATGCATAAGACTGTGAACAAAAAAACAAACAAAAAAACAAACCAGGAAGGAAGCAGCATTACATCCTGTTGTTTTGATGATCTCAAGCATGTCTATTTAGTACATATAGAGTTCACAGAGAAGTCAAGTGTTACGGCTCCTTGTGTCCACCCCCCTCCCTTGATCTCGCTCCTGTCTCACTCCTACCCTATACCGTCCATGCGCCGCATGAGTAAATGAAGTCCAAGGATGTACACAAAATGAACATGTGCCATGGTGGTGATCGCTGATCCAGATGGCTAAAATAAGCTTGGTCATTGTATGCCTACAGCAGGCTCCTCCCCTGATCATGCATCTCATTTCCTCGCTCCAATAAGTCGAACTAATCTCCTCAAATCACATTTGGACGGGTTGTGTCTGATGCATCATGGACTGAACAACAAAAGGAAGTGACTTGCTATGGCCTCAAAATGTTGAACATATCTCACATGTTCCTTTTTAGTTTAACTTTAAAACATGGAACGTTACTTTATAATGGGGCTCTTGATGAATACCAATCATGTATTAATAATTAACAAATATTTGGAAAGAAAAACGAAGCGTATGCTTTGTTTGCTTGTATAGTATTATATAATGAATATAACAGAATATTTAATGAGATACAGTCTAGTCTACTTAATGCTTTATGAGTAATTATTGCTGTACATTCTTTCATCCCTGTCTCAGTTTCTAAACTTTCCTTTTTAGTTACCAGAGCCTAAATATGTCACTGTTGTTGGTTAACGCTTGCCTAGTTGGACATTATGGTCTAATTTCTAGCCTATTTTTATTCTGAATGCAGGACTGGGCTAGCTATAAAATGTATGTGGACTGCCATGGATTCTTTGGAATTCAGAATGGTAGTTCAAAAACATAAAGGAGCTATTCAGCAACCCCAGAGTGAACTGTCCAATAGGCCTATATATTTATTAGGCAGGTTAAATTGTATGTTTGTTTATATATATATATATATA
>JAODLL010057998.1:0-18331 GCA_026546735.1 Forbesichthys agassizii | reverse complement strand
ACTTACAAGCTGGACACCATATTTGAGGTATTTCTATAGCTAGTCTGCCATATGTTTCATGTGGAATGTTAAATATACAGGAACCAATAAAATGCTCTAATTTCAGCGTAACGTGGTGGCATCACTATGCTACAGTCTAATTCATATATACACTAGAATTAAAAATATGAAAACAAAATACACTGATTATTATCGTAAATATTAGAATTCCTTCCATATGAAATGTATCAAAATTAAATTTAAATTAAATACAATTTGTTTTTAATGGGTTTAGAACAGGTGAAGGAGGGGTATAAACAACTTCCGCTGTACTCAATCCCTCTCCCCAAATTCACATGAACAATCAATAATGTGCTTCAACAATGAGCTTGGGATTTGGGGTTTCGGGGCACAATAAAGGAGTGTACTACTTAATCAAACTTTCCCTTGCCAGTAAATATACTAAGTTAATAATTATTTGCCATGCACTATTGTTACAGTTTGAGCTCCTCCTGGCAACTCAATATTGAACAGTTAACATCCAAGTGGGCCGTTCAGTTGGTGCCAATTGCAAACTTAAGTACAGAAAATCACCCCCATGTGGATATTGGTTGAGGCTGGAACAATTGTCTTCTATAATCATTTGATTTACACTGAAAGTATCGGCAACGCCTGGCTGACAGACTGATATGCAAAGCCATGCAGATTGTAACAGTGGAGAAGGAGAATTAGGATGGTTGTAACAACCTTATTAGTGTTTACAATAACCTATTTTTTGGAGGAAAATGTATGTGTGATAGAAACTTCCACATTTTATGGGACATTATCCTCTTAACGTCTCAATAAATCGGCACATTCAGACTGTGATTTAAATGCAAACTATAACTTTGTAGATTTAATCTTCTTCTTTTGTAAGTGTAAACCTTTTCCCCAGAATCCTTTGTGGACCCATGAGACTGTCAGATGTATCATATAAGAATAGAAAAGCAACTCTAGGAAGGACTTTTATAATCATTGATCCAATTACTGCACATCACTGCAAGGCACCCTTGGATTCAATCCCATTTCTTTCACGGGAAAGGGGGGTGCACATAGAAACAGAAACTTCAAAGAATCATTTACACTTGACACATTTATACAGTTGCATCTAATTTCACTCTTCACTCCCTATTCCCTAGACGTGGTGGTGTCATGTGTAAACAGGGACTCTTTTATATAAAAATAAAATATACAAGTAAAGTATCCACTCAAGCAAGCAATGGCTTTTTTTATTGTAACTTGACAATTATACGCACATAAACACTGTATAAACTACCTTTTTTCTCAAGTTCTGATTTATTATTAAGCGTAATTTTACTACAGGTGTGGAATTAAAGCATGTCATTCCTACCACGATGCTTTGAAAAGATTATTTAAGCCTCACAATCTTTCTCTCTCTACGTCACTCTCCATACTAACAGTATGCTTGTCAATTAGGTACAGTGTGAGTTTAGTGTGTGAAAGACAGCCTTTGTACTCAACGATGTGTACCTAATGTAGTCTTGATGTGATTATGTGGTGGCATCACTTGCGGCAAGGCAACAGCGTGCATGTTCTTTCGTAGTTTTTTTATTTATTGTTTAATGTTTACATTTGAAAGAAATTAATACCCTTAGTTAATATTTGTAAAGGATCATCTGATCTCCACTGGCAAAGTGACTTTACTAAACTACACTCAGTTCTGCTTCTCATGATAGTGGCAATACTTGCAGGCTACTTCCTCACACTATATGTGAACCTGGCCAATGTGCTACTGATTCCATCAAAGCCTGCAGCTTTGCCTCAGACTCCAGTGTAGGAAGGATTCTGGTTAAAGATAAACCAAAGGCAAACCAAAGAGCATGTTCATGTTTTCCGGACACTTTTTAGGCTAAATCTAAGCCTTAGACTCACAAAGATTACGGAGGAATTCAACTAGGTATTGCAGCAACATGTGCACGCGTGCACATACACAAAGGCACGTACACACGCACACACTAACAAAGTGCTTTGCAGCCCACCTCGTTGCCCACTAATGTAAACAAACTGACCTCCCGTTATACCAAGGCATGTGCATTGTGTCAAAGGCACACCCCGATCTGTGTGGAAACAACCCTTGTGCGTTTAGAATTAGGCTGGACGCAGACAGCATTGTAAAAAGCACTTTATTTTGGTTTGAAACTCAGAGCGAGCCCGACCCCTAAGCGGAGAGCCTGGCAACCCCTCTCTACCCCTCCTCACACAGCTTTTGTGTTAACAAAAGAAACCAGCTCAATTTGCCTCAATTTATTTAGTCGAGTGGTTTCTTGGAACATCAGATGGGACAGTAGTGCAGGCCTACCAGCCACATTCTGTCATGAGTTACCACAGCAGATGGGCACACTCTGGTTCTTGCACATGCATGCATGCGCACACACACACACACACACACACACACACACACACACACACACACACACACACACACACACCCGGGCTCTAGGGTTGGGTGGAAGAGCACAAGCCGAGATAATAACCCCAAACACTGTGTAAAGCAAATAGCTGGGAAGACCAGCATGTGTATATACTGTGTATATATATGAGAGAGAGAGACCGACCAGAGTGTCAGGAACCATCTGTCCTGTCCATAATAATCTCAGCAAATAGCCTGACCCACACACACAGCTACTATTAAGGAGATAACAGCAAAAGCATAAAGAAAAAACCAACAACCTAAAGCTGAAGAAGCTAAGGCATATATATGAACGTTATGACAATGCACTTCATCAAGCTTATATACTTTAACCTTTGTTTAAGAAATGTCCTTTGGTTTAAGGTACACTGATTAATTTACGTTGCATTCTCACTCTCAGTGCAAGCGGGTAATCAGTGTGTTCCGCTAAACGTTTAAATTGACCCGTTAATCTGGCGACCTATACATGGTAATCTTCTGCCATGGTTGCTGTGCGAATAGCAACCACTAATGACTGGGTCATGACCGGTAAGTGTTTATAGGCCCATTGGTGATGTTTTATAAATGCATTTTATATTTGCACAAACCAGGGACGGTTTGTTCCAAAGGGCGATTGGGTGACGCACCGCCACAGGGAGAAAGAGAGAGAAGGGAATTTCAAACTCTACCAGTGTACGTTACGGTAGCTGACTGCCATACCTATAAATATCTTAATCTAATCGGCACTTCATAATAGGCTATATCTCATTGGTCTGCTAGTTGCCTGTTCTTTGTGCTGGATAAAATGTGATGTTTGTAGCCTATACACAGCCCTGCCTCTATATAGTAACACTAACACAGTGGTGCAGATCGCACCACACAACAATATCCTAGCCTTTGCTGTGTGTTTTCAGTGTGTGGTGGGCAGAGCTTTTGACAGAAGCAAGAGGTTATATTGCTTTGATCGAGCTTTCTCTAGAATGATTTACTTAAAAACCTTTAATTTACCTAGGCTATTGAGTGAGTCACTAAAACAATAGCCCTCTCTAATTGACAGAGCATGAGCCATCACGATATTAATAATATCGCTGAAATTAAGGGTAAAACGTATGCTTAATGTTACAAACTAGTTTGGTTTAGCTAGCGGGATTATTCTCTGCATTGCATGGTACTAGAGGGTGTTGTTGTCTGTTTCCCTTTGAATGCTTTTGTCATGCGGAATCGGCTCTTACTTTGGCTGGAAAAACAAGAGATGCTACGTACTGGTCACAATCCATTAAACCTTAATAGAGCGTAAGATACTTATAAAAAAGTTTTGTTTTTACCCACTACTTTAATGGGTATGATACCAGTCGCAGAACTCCACATGTATGTCAGCTGTTGTCCACAGTAGTGTGATTAGCTATAGGAGAAGGGGTAGAGATTAGCATGAGCCTATAGTATAAGGGGTCTCTAAGGTGAGGAGAGGAGGGACCACTAACCCTAACAGCTCCCGGTAGTTGGACACGCTCAAATATTTATAAGCAAAGCAAAAAGAAAGTAAACTATGGCATTTTATAATTTCTGTTTCCACAAAGTGGCAGTGTAAAAATAAAATGTGTAGTCTTCCTGCAAATGGTGTCAAGTAATCTAGAGAGAAGACTACATATATTTATTTTTCCTCATACACAGTGCAATAGGTCTCTCTCTCTTTCCCTCATTCTACCTTGGGTGCAAGCTTGTCCAATCTGCAGAACAAGATGAGGAATCTCAGCTTGATGTTTAGTACATGCAAACCCTGATAGTCTGAGACAAGCACTCTCTTTGTAAAAGGTGTCACTTTCAACCAGTTTTAAGGAGGAGACATTCTCTTCTCACCCTCAAATATTCCCTCGCTGTCATTCGGTTTTGTTTCTCGGCTGCTCATCTAATGATGTGACCTGACTCCAGGGTCAGACACGGTCAGATACTGCCAATGGGCGTACGGCCAACACACAGCGTGCACACGCCACACGCACGCTCGCACACACACACGCGCTGCATGTAGGCTGTAGCCTGGGTGTGTGCATTGGGCATGCCTATAGTACATTTAGCAAATGTGGGTCCTAATTCTGATTCCCAGCATTTCACCCTAATACCGAGATCCTCTCTCTCTCTATCTCACCTCTGGTTTTCTTTCCCCGTTCGTCTACCTGTCCATGCTCACCACCAATCAAATTGGTAGAATCTCCCTGACATTTTTCCCATAATCCTTCGGATCAGGTAGTTAAGTCGTACTGGGGCAAGGCTGACATTTAAGGAAATGCTCTCTAAGCAGGAAAGCTCAAGTGTGCACGCCCACATGCACACCTTTTTAGACGATATGCGCATGCACATTACTGGAGACAAATGGACATACAGCACAGTTGCAGTATGGACATGCACACACATACACGTATATGTACAAAGACATCAATCATGAGTACTTATAATAATGTAAATGGACAGCAGATAAATTACGCTTTTCTAACCTTCCCGCTACTCAAAACGCCGTAAAGGATTGCCTCACATTCACACACTGCTGCCGTGCAAAGCGCGTCCAATTTCCGGGAGCTGTTAGGGTTAGATGTCTTGCTCAAGGACACCTCGACACTCAGTGAGGAGGTAGCCGGGATCGAACCAGTGACGTCTGGATAACTTGTCACACCGCTGTGCCAATGTTGCCCACAATTCCACAGTTAGTGGCAGTGGTTGTCAACCTTTTTGACTTATGGCCATCCATGGCAGAAAATGAACATGTTCCTCATGTCCTTATACAAAATGTGTGTTACGCCGTGGTGTGGGATCGGCAGGTTTCATAAATGACCAACGTTTAATGAAGAGACACACAAATGCATTCACCACACAGCAACTGAGTGGAAACGATAACCGACGAAAGACAAACCCCAACCTATATACCAACACAGGACCCACAGGTGCAAACAATCCACCATCAACGTGAACACCCGTGAAACAGGGAGCGGTGGTGAAGTGGACGTCTGGTAACCTGAGGCGGGAGCACGCAGGCCCCAGTAATGGTGGGGAGGAGGTTAGCCGCCAATCGGCGGCGCGGCCCAGACCGTTACAATGAGGAAAAGGAGCCGTTTAGTTGACTGCCACTATACCGCTTGTAGCCTTCTTAAGAACTCGCTAATGTACCATTTCTATAACATAATTTGTACCAGGATATGTTGCTTATGTTAGTTGGTGTTGTTGTAAATAACACTTTATTTTGTCTAAGTGACTAAGAGGCTTGTGTGTATGTATGTACAGTATGACTACATGTATAGCTACTGTTTATTTATTTATTTAGTTTGAAACCTTCTTGGTCAGGTATCACTTGTTTGCCTTAACAACACCAACAATAACTACAGTATGTCTGTGTACAGGTCCACAATCATGTCATTATTGATTACTCCCCCCCCCCCCCTTCATCCCACGCACACTTTTCTCATCATATCCCTTGGTACTCCAGTGCTTTGCTTACATCCATGCTGAAAATGTGACCTCCTGAGACAGGATGTGAATAAACGATGGTACCTACGTGATCGCACATAAAGCGTTATGTCCTCGCTCTTTAAACTCACTAATAGGGGCACGCATAATGAGTTGCATTAAAATGATGACAGATGGAAGTTGGTGAGCGTGTGTGAGAAAACATGAAGGTGAGAAAACGAGATGAATCAATTGAGAGACACAAGAAGAAATATATTAGACACGGTGTAAACACTGTGTCCACACAGTTTTAATAACAGGCACTATTATGGGCGTCGGCCATTTTTGAATGGGTTTCTAATTTGTAACGGAGAGTCTGGTTCTATTGTTCACTTTAATACTGTGTCACCCAGTATCATAATGCACTGCAGTTAGCACTTAATATGGTAGTCAATGTGAATGTTAACACTTTTTTATTTTAAGCTCTAAAAATATACTTATATTGTCTCCAGGCGGCTCGAGGCTGCACATACACACTAAAACCATAAAATCAAGGTGTCGATAGCCCCACCCTAACAAATGAGGATGTTGTGAATTTGACTACCAATCAGAGTCTGTATTGTACACACCCACACAGGCTTAAGAATAGGTGTAATTAACCAAATTAGCTAAAGAACACCTGAGCGGGTGAACAGCAGCTTTAGAAGTGTGTGTGTGTGTGTGTGTGTATGGGGGGGGGGCAGATAAATGAACAGAGGAGATTGCCATGAAAGTTGACTTGCAGAAAGCAGATTGACATGCCTCGGGCAGACACCGTCTGTGGCTCGACCAATCAAATGCCATGCAGCCAGGCCGTCTTCTGGGGCCAGCTCTTCTATTCAAGCCAAAACAATGACTCCAGGCCAGTTTAGCAACGAGTTTGCAGCATTCTGATCTGTGCCCAGTTTAAGGCACTGTGCAGAGACTTCTGTTTGTGTGTGTGTGTGTGTGAGAGGAGGGAGGAAGGGGGGGTGGGGGGGAGGGGGAGAGAGAGAGAGAGAGAGAGAGAGAGAATCTGGAGATGAGGGGATGGCGCAATGCCAGCGTCCTCGTTTGAGACAGGGAGACGTTGACAGGTCTCAAGGTCTGCCAACACGCACACACACACGCACATGCACGCACGCACATATATCTGTGCATACAAGGTCTGCCAACTAACATCTGTAAAAGTTTTCATGGCCAGTAGCTCTTATCGAGAGAGAGAGGGAGAGAGAGAGAGAGAGAGACTCTTCAGAACATTGCTGCTCCTCTATGCTGCTCCATATGCACCAATCGTCTCCTCCTTTTAAAGTGGGAGACCTGACTGCATCTTCTGTAAAGTGCGTTTTGGATGGCTGAGCTACTGTACAGTGCTTACTGGTTTGTGGAGGTTTACAAAAGTATGCAAATCTAAAAAATAAAAACAAAGACACCAACAACATGGTTCCTAACATTACAAGTATGTTTTCAAATAATACTGAAAGTCAATTATAGTGGAAAGCACCGCAAACGATCAGCATGAAGAATTGCAATGAGGTTGAAGAAAGGCCAAATAGTTGAGGGTTTAACAACAGTTCAATCTCATTTTCAGAGAGTAATACTGCACTGCATCATTTACTGTGAACAAACCTTAGCCCTCATGCACAGTGGCAAGTTGTTAAACGTATCATTAACCCAGCCAATTAAAATTAAAGATGCTGTTATTGAATTGAAATTGAATTGAATTGTAGCGCTTGGATTAGTTTAAATTTAGTCATACCAATGAATTAATTTTAAAGCATTTGGTTGCAGGGACATGCCATTTAAAGGTACAGTCTTCAACGACAAGAACCCTTAATAATAAACCTAGTTACCCATTTTCTATTAAAGGTGTCTACACATTTTTCTGTATAGCTGTTTTTATGAGCCATTTTAAACGTATGACGATTTGTGATCTCATGTAACCTCATGTCATGTAAACGGTGAACAAGACAGACAGCACTGCTACCAGGAAATAAGTTACCTCATCTCACTTACAGTACTCTCTCTCTCTCTCTCTCTCTCTCTCTCTCTCTCTCTCTCTCTCTCTCTCTCTCTCTCTCTCTCTAATTACCTCAGTATTTTCCATGTCACCTTTAGGTCTGTCTGTCACTCAAGTGCCTCTCTCAATGTCTCGACCGCGCCCTTTTTATCTGTTTCTCTTTTTAGCTGCCGGAGAGCAGATGGCGCTGATCCATATATCTGTCAAACGGCTGACTTTAATAAGCAGAGAGAGAGAGAGATAGAGAGATAGAGATGGGTATTTATTGACAAAAGCTAAAGTGCCATCCATGCCCATAGAACTACTGTGTATATAGTGTAGAACTAGTTAATGTAACTATAGCAATAGAAGGTTTAGGCATACACACACTGCATACCTGAAGTGGAATATCTGGTTTACTGTCTTGAAACAAATATAATTGATACATGTGTTCGTCATTAACAATGGTTATTGACGCTTGTAGAGAATACCAGATTCAACTTTAGGGAGTCTTTAAGAGCCTCCTGCTTTGACGCTGCTTTTTTTATGCACTTGTTTGCGAGCAGGTTGCAAGAGGTACACTACATAACGTGTCAATATTTAAAAGTAGTTACATTTGTTTTTGAAAAGTACAAACAAATAGATTATTCAGTTATATATATTCCCTTGTATTCCATTTCACTAAAATCTAATTTGTATGTTGGTTGAAGCTAGTGTTACAATACATTGGTTGTGTTTCAGTCGACGGGTAACTGCGTACGTTGGCATTATGTGAGTTCCTGACATGTACGGTAGGCATGTCCCAGTTGCCAGTTAAGCCTTTGGAAGATGCTTAATTTTGGCCGTTTGTGGGCTTCATTACATAAGCAAGCCCATCATTCAAATGTTTCATGAAAGTTTGAGAAACTGTTTAATCACTCTAACGTCACATTCAGGTTGTATTTTGATTATGAAAATCTTTCATCAAACATGCCCTAAAACATAGGTTGTTAATTCGGAGCCATAAAAACTAACTGGCTATCTGAAGAGTCATCACTGTTATCCAAGGACAGTGCACTGTCAGGCGAATGCAGATTACACAAAATGGAACTCGGCCTCCCTCAACTCCAGTGAGCTGTTATTCCCGAGCTCCCAGGACCGAGGTCAGCACTGTAGCCCAGGACGACTCACTACAGGCAAACACTGGGATGATTCCAGAGCTCCTTACAGCCCATGGCAGAGGACTGCACTACGAATGCAGTTAGGAGCCTCTACGGATTATGTTAGGTGATGCATGCACACTTCTGAATGTGTGTGTGGGTGTGTGTGGGGGAGGGGGGGGGGGATTGTTTAGACTATTACTTTCTGAGACACCTTGCCAGTTAAGATGCTGCCCGTCGAGGCAGTTGTCTACAACTGTAACTGGTTGCTTTTTATTGATTGGAACACAGCCATATTTCTCGTTGCATGACCCTCCCACGGATTGTGCACGGTTAAAATAAATAGTTGGGAAGATAAAATATTTTGATTAGAATATAATTGACAATGAAAAAGCAATGTGATTAAACATGTAAAGTAACTGTAGAGCTGTAAAATAACTATAGAGCATGAGCATCTCAGAGCAAAGCAAATGCTTCATGGGACACACACACATTGCACGCATTGCGTCCTGACTGAGAACAGAGGAGCTCGTATTACATCACACACAGAGGGAGTGTGATGCTATTCTCTGCTCTGGATGTAAATACTCCACTATATCTTTACACAAAAGTTGTTTGCTGCTACAGTATATCAATGTTTAAAACATTGCATGTAACATATTCAACACAATCTGGTTTGAACATACAGTACATTAGACAGTGTGTGCTTATTAAAATAATAAAGATATCCACACGTGACTTCCAATTGATTATGAACGCCTATAGCGATGCAAAATCATTACTGCTTGAGAGGACAAGTTGACATTGTGTTGCAATTCCTCCATTGTGAATAGTATTTTGGATTACTTTCAAGAATTAGAAAGGTGGAAGTAATATCTGTAATATTTCACTTTAATGATCCGGTTTAACTCCCAATCTCCATGGCTAAGGGGTGCTCTCAGCCAAGCACAGCCCATCTTGTCATAAAATGGGGAAATTGTAAGTGGTTATGTCTTTTTTATCATCATCCGTACGTGCTTTGAGTTTTGTCACATTTTTTCCCTCACTAATACTGTCCTGGACATCTAGATTTAGATGTTCAAGAAAAGATATGCTTCATGTGCTACAGATGCGCTGCTCCTTTACAGGGCTTCTGGTCACCCCCCCCGTTCCACATCTCCACTATGGGGGTTCGGGCCTTCAGGTGCTCTGCCCCCAGACTCTGGAATGCCCTTCCCCTGCGTACACATGTTTCCATGGTCACCTCCTTTGCTAAACTTCTAAAAGCCCATCTCTTCGAAGTTGCCTATAACAACCTTGTTGCCTTGTCTCCCCTGCCCTCCAAAAAAGCATGTATTATGATTATTTTATTTATATTATATTTCCCAAATCCTTTAATTTAATTGTATATTGCTTCTAAAATGTCCAATACTATATATAGTACATGTATCATTCATATATCTTAACAACATGTGTTATATAGTTCTTTGTATTGTGCCTAATGCCTTTATGTACAGTGCAATGTAAGATGTCCTTAAGTGTTTTGAAAGGCGTCCTGAAATGAATGTAGTATTACACCCACAATGTGATTACATTACATTGTGGGTGAGTTTTAGCAGGCGTAAACTTGATGACACTTGATGCTCAGCAATAGTTTACAACAGCTCACTGGCAACATTGAGATTGGATTTGTCCATTAAACTCCATGAAGACAACTTTGTTGTCAGTCTTAGAAGGTTACAGAAGGTAACATGATGAGAATCATGGAGTGACAATGATTGACAGCTGAATAAGTTCATCATTTAATACAAACTCCTCGTGTGCCCACACACAAAATGTAAATGATGGAATTGTTGTGTTTGTTGTGCAAATACAACTGATCACATTGCTCTGATATGAGCAATTTGAAACGGAACAGAATATAGCACCGGTAACGCGATAGGCTTAACCTGCACCCGAACACAAGAAGAGTGTAAGGTCTTCTTGTCCACTCCCAGGATGTCAGCTTTCTCCCTCTCTCCTTGCTTGACGTCTTCTGTTGAGTGTCACTCATTCTTCTCTGCTGTCATTCATGTTTCCTGCTTTCTACTGTGCCCCCAGCTTCTTTAATGAAAAGGCGATTGATGGCGATTGATGGAGACATCTTCTGTTGCCTCACATTCATTATTACTATTGTCAACTGCCAAACTATTTACGGTTACTTTTCACGTACCGAATGCATCCTCGGAACAGTAAATCCAATTGGTTTTGTGTGCGCGACTCTGTCAGTATGCTGTAACCTTTAAGACTCTAGATATTATACTTGTGATGAATATACAGTGTGGGCAGACACTGTGACACGGTCGGTTGAGGGAGTCCTGTCTGCACAAGCTAGCATGCATGGATAATAGACCTGCCGCTGGAGAGAAAACATGTCAATAGTGAACGCAGGGTGAGAATAGAGAGGTAATGGCACATTACAAATGACAAATAAGGGAAAATGTCAAACAAAGATCAAGTGATCTAAGACTAAGGCGCCTTTAAAATGTTTTCGGAAGCATTTAGGTTTGCACTAAAATGTCAAATCCTAACTTTACAGCCCTGTGCAAGGTTTGTCTTCAAGCTGCTATTTGCTTTGAAAACCGTGGGGAGTTTTTTAAGTGGCCGCGTACGGCATTGTTACATGTTTTCGAGCGTGCTCATGCAAAACAATTTAAAAGCTATTTGTGGAAGTGCATATCATCTAATGTTATAAAGTGTTTTGTTTATTTAATGAGGCAATCCTATCACTCCCCATGGCTTTGAGGAAATGCACGTGACACATTCAACTTGGTGCGCAGTGAAAATTCAATAAAACACTGGAATGAATAGCAACTGTCAACCCATACCTGCGTCATTAATGCGTGCATTGTCAATGGCATCTTAATGAACACTTTATTAGCTTTAAAATGTTCATGATGGTGCTCTGTCCCATCCTGCCAGTTAAGGTTGTAAAGTGGTGAGAAGGAAAAGCAAAGACGGATCGTGCATACAGAACAGTCCCTAACAACCTCACGGCTCCCCAAAACAGATAGTGCTTGAGGCGGTTATGTTGCTTTAGATCTGTACTGCAGCTGAAAACGCTCGCTGCCACGCTAGTGCGGAATGAGCCGGCCCCTTGTTCCATTGACAGCGTGCTGTGGACAAGGCGGAGGTCCTCCTTCATTATAATGGGTAATTTTGCTGAAATCCTCATGACGACTTATGTGAGGCTCCCACTGCAAAGCGATGAAGTTTACCATGCTAACTTTTTATTGAGACCAAGCAATGTAATGTTATTGGGGCACACAGATTACTACATTACAACATAAATACAATTGAGATGTTTTAAAGGTATAGTCAGTTATTGCAAGCTACACTTTTAGTTAAATTCACCAAATTTCACCTCACATTTTGCTAGCTTATACTGTGCGTGCTGAAAAAGTATCCAATATTTCACGCAGCCCTGGCCCTGTAAAAAAGGACATAAAGTCGAACACAGCTCACATCGTTTGGCTTCACAATAGGTTTCAATGTGAAGGGCAGAGCTTCTGAGGGAGTTTGTTTATATATCAGCTCGAAGTTAGCAAGTGTTCCAGAGAGAGACTAACCCTGTCTGTAAATCCATATTTGCAGGTGACCAATTGCTTTGTTGTTGTCTACTGTTTACCTATAAATTCAAAGCAGCACATCACACAGTACTATATACCTAAAATCTCCTGTAGCAAACTAAATAGAAAGTCCTACTCTGAACATGCAAATTATTAATATGTCTTGGCTAAGATTGGTCAAAGCATATGTGAGCTGTATATGTCACATACCTGTCAGTCCAATAACAGTGTTAGCCCTTTCCACCAGCTTTTCCGACCTGTACAAGCTCTGAGTTGACGGGTTTAGGCTTATTACTGCTGTGCAAAAATATTGCCGCAACAGCAAAAAAAAAAGTGCTTCAGCAATATATCTTCGCAATTGTATTTTTCAGATGTTATTTTACTTCCGAGCTTCCAAGTCTGTGTGGGGGTTAGTGCTTTGCTATGTCATGTGATCCTTTGTATTCAAGCAACTTGGAGAACATTTGTTCTGGAAGATAGAGATAGGGATGGAAGTGTGTGTAGGAGAGAGATCGGGATGGATAGTCAGTTAAGACAATGGAGGAGATTCGGGAGGAAGGGATGGAGCTGAAGGTGTTAAAAGGAAGAACAACATGACGTTGGGAAATAGTCCAAAACAAAATATACATCTGAATCACTTTATGTTCTGTCTCACTCACGCACACGCACACGCACACACACACACCTTCATCTTACACTATGTCCAAACTAGAAAGTAGTCTAAATGAAATAATACAAACAGTAACTGTTGGTTTAACACAACGCATACATTTCTCTGTAAATGTTTTACATAATTTGTGTTTGGTAGTATGCCACGTTACATTTTTTTACTTATATGTAAATCCTTGGAATCTAATTGCTTGTTTTGTCTCAGCTTTTAATTTGATCCACTGCGGTTTTGCTTCAGAACACAAATTACATCTGGGACACATAAACAAGAGAGAAGTGAGACATAAGGAAATGTGGGCACTACACAAGGGAATGTATTTTACATTAAATGTTACTACATCCTCTGAACGTGAATATTATATGTACAGTATATCCAATTTCGAGCATATAATGTCATATTATGTGTCACATTAAGCAGTAAAAAATGGAAAATCCATATATTTTCTTATTTGTTTAAAATGTGTTTTAGGGAGTTGTTCAAGTACTGTAGGTTAATACATGTTTATAAATGTTTATGCTAAATATCAGGAGTAGATTTACTAGCACTGTTAAAAGCTGCATTTATACATTTTAATTGCAATTAAAAAGCCTTGAGGACATTATGATGCGTGGCCCCCTTTGAAATGCCAATACGTGTGTAAAAGTACAATTATTAGTTGTTGTTTTTGGTGGGTACATTCTGAACAGGGGTTCAGTTAGAAGTAGGAAAACCCCGGGTTGTCTTAGTTATTTAAAATAACTGTGCAATTAGTTTACACTGGGCTCAATGGTCAAAGCATCTTAACATAATGGATTTTCATCAAATAGTACAGTAAAATTAGACGGTAAACAACTTTAGCTCTAATTGTATTAATCCTATGAATTGTTTTTGTCATTTAGAGGCAGAGATGTGTGTATTTATGTATGTATGGTATTTGGTATGTGTGTACTGTATATATGCTGTATATTATGTATTATAATTACTGGGTATGCGTGTTGTCCTTAAAAACGGAACATATTCTATGTATTTGACTGCACATCTTATGTTATACATAGGCTACTAATAATCTAAATATTTAAGTTAGTTTTGTACTTTTTGGCAGCATGCACATATAGCACAGCATAATCTTGGGCAGCAGCTGTCGTGCACAAGCATTATTTTATATTGAGCTTAAATCTCCTCCTATTGAATTCAAATGCCGACAGCTTTGGGTATTTAATGTAATTGTCTTCTCTAGAACAGAACAAACTCTTTTTGGAGATCCAACATCTCACAATTTTTGATATCTTGACAGCATTTTTATACCGTGTTTGTGGTTAAGCACTGCTGCTGTTGTCACACAAAAGGTACAACACATTGATTTAATGGATAAAGTGTATTCCTGTTTGAGAATGTAAGCGTGTACTAAAGCTAGCTAGGTGCAGCTTTCACAGTGAGGATGGATGATGGATTGTAAAGGCATGGCCCTGCATACACAGGTCTAGGTATCATAACTGATATGCTATGGGTCACGTGTGTGTTGTCGAGGGCATTCTGCCTACAGGGCATCTCCAGCCTGTAACGTGAATCCTAATGATGTTTACCCTAGGATACACATTTACCTGTTGTATGTACTGTAGCGCACGCACGCACGCACGCACGCACACACACACACACTTGCACACTATTTCTGCTATCTTTATTTTAAAAAAATATACAGTAAACTGAATAAGCCATTTTCAAATCAAAATTTGAGAATGAGAGTAAGGATTACATTCACACACCCATATTCATTTGGAAACAGATGTAGGGAAGATCTAACACTCCAAAAATAGAGCCCTGAAACCAAAACATCAGGAATAGGGGTTTAAGTTGAAGACAATTTCTGGATATTTACCAAAAGCGCTTTCGTAATGATGGCAATGTGATATTCAGATCCCAGATATCTCTTCACCCGTCCAGCATAGATTGATCCAGCAACATCTGCTCTTTCAGGTGAACGCTGTTCAATGTATACACTGTTGCTGTAGATGGCAAAACACAACCATAGCTCACACACCAGTGGGCTGCTCAGTGGACTCTAATTGAAGTGATTGGGTGCCGCATGTTAATGACGGAGGATGTGTAAAAGAGACGGCGAGAAGTCTTCTGAAGGGCAATCATTTACTGTCACGCATTACCACTCATTTGTCACACCTGTACAATTAGCTAGCAATTCAGTCGTCCTGAAGTCATTTTGTTGCGTGCCAAACTGTGTCGACAAACTGCTAAAAATAAAGTGAAACGGACACTTGGGCACTGGGAAGCTTTCCAAAATGTCTGACAGTCATGGAAACAGCTAGATGAATCTTAGATGTTGATATGATTGTGTGGAGTATTGTTTCCTCACGTCAATAACTCAATGAACTCAAGCGGGATCACACTGTGACCTATAGAGGTGTGTGTGTGTGTGTGTGTGTGTGTGTGTGTGTGTGTGTGTTGCGGAAGGTAATCAGAACAGCAGAGATGCATCGGTGGTCTTCACCTACATGCAGTGAAACGTACGTAGATTACGACATACGTGTCTGAATGAACACCAGCTGCTGTATAGCACCCTTTAGGCAATGTTATTTGTGGCATTCGGTTAGGCTCCTGGTGGCGTTGCGTCAAGTTGCTCGCCCCACAAGCTCACCGCAAGCGATGCCCTCTTTTGATGTGATTGTGGCACGCTACAGTAACGTGTGCTCTTCGGAACAGCGGAGACACTCGTATGCCTATGAGTGACAGGAGGACGTAAATAGTTTGCTACAAATGACAAGCAGGGTGTTAAATTGCTATGTGTACTGTGCTGGTGTCTGTGATCATCCCATTTGATGAGCTCAGAGAGGAAATCATAGATGCACGCACACGTACACGCACACACCCATATACTGTATGTCAGATAATCACAAATGACCCGGGTCATAAATGCTAGACTAATCGATGTGCAGGCGATACATACTTTATTTGGAACATTAACGACTTGACACAGAACACCTACACCACATGACCCCTGCTATGATCAAGCATCTTACTGTTGACACACCCATTTGTCTAATAGCATTTCCTGTCTACATATCCCTCTCTCCTTTCCATGTTCATATCTAATTCTGTTCTGTTGCGTTCTCTACTTTTGACTCGCTCAACATGAAACGAGTGCATGGAAATCTATAATTTCTTACAATATTTCTTGGTAGGGTTTTGTGACAGGTCACCTTTCGTGGAATTAACTAAATTTACTGTGAGGTCTTCCTGCTAATACAGCCTATATAATACAGATTTTTTAGATTAATAATTAGTGTATATATAAAACACACAAATCAGGAAGCATGTCCCACACAATTTAAACAAGTGGGCCAAATAAATATTTTATAAAATGTATCATAAAACACCTTCATTCTTGGATGCTGCTGTTTCATTTGGAAAATAAAGTATACAACGGTGTCAAGGAATAACAGTCAAAAGCCGTCCTTTATCCATCATTGTGTCACTCTTTATCTGACCGAAGATAAAAGGTAAATCATTAACCGCGGCCCTGAACACATGACCTTTCAGCAGGAGACAATATCCATCTATTTGTCCATCCATCCATCTTTTCTCACCCCATTATTCCTCCCCCTATATGCACCTGCATTTTTCTATCTCTCTCTCTCTGATTCATTCACCATTTAGTATGCATCTCCATCTGTATTCTCTCTTATTTGTCTCTTATATGGCATCTGCTGGCATGCGCTCACCCTCACAAGTGATATCTTTCTACTCTCAATTGATTATATGTTTCATATTACCCTCCACTCTCTGTAATCCCTTTTTACTAATATGTAAGATTAGAGATGGGAGGAAAATAAATATTTAAAAGAGACAACAATGTTTTCTGGTGTTACTACGTGACTTTACAACATCTCTGGGAAGGTCCATCACACTTGTTGTGTTGGGCTTTTCCAGTGTTAAATGTACACCTGCTCATGTGTACAGACTGACACTCATCTTTACTCCTCTCCTTTATATGCTAATGTCTTCTCTACCCCTCCTGTAAAATGACCCCAACATTATAATCATTGTTATACAGAGAAAGTATTGCTATCCAACAATCTAATATTGAAATACACCAACCTGCTAATTGTGCTACAGTTGCCATTACATGTTAAACTACCGTATATTTAATGTCAATAATAATTGAAATTGGGTGTATTATTTTATATTCAGTTACATAGGTATTGTCATGTGCCGAATGCTGGCCATACTGTATTGGAAATACAATATGTAAAAATCCCTATTGCATCTCAGTGGTTTCTTTGCTTAATAGAGTGCAGAATGGCTTTGAGATAAAAATGTCTTCTTACTGTAGTGTTGCTTTTTCATTGCTTGACTGTGATTGCCTTTAAGCTGGCTCCTAGAAGCAATGGTTCTGATATCAGTCAGAACAAAGTGATATCTGCTTTACCTGTGAAGCTATCTTAGCTCCCAGAACACTGAAAAAGGGCACTTGCCTAGTTATAGATGTGCAGTGGACCACCTATAGGCTTTTGGTGCTTTACAAATTAGTCTTTGTAGCTCTCCTGATTTAATCAGACTAAAGTACAATCAACCTTTTCATAAAGGCTGAATTAGATAAAAGCTGAATTAGATGAATACAGTACATCTACTGAGGCTTTGAAAACGTAAATATAATAATGTTCCAAGGGTAAGCATTTACAGTAAACTATGGTGGGCAAATACAATACTGCAATTCCAAATAACATCCTCTGTTTTTCACTTCTTAACAAAGATGTAGGGAGCAACAACACAAATGAGGCCAAGAAAAGGCCAAGAAGCTGATTGACGGGGGGGAAAAAAAACCCCTGGAAAAACAGGCAAGTTAACAATTGTTCCATCAGGTCGTCACTCCGCTCTACCTTTTTACTTTAGTTGACATCTTCAGCTTTAGAGTTAATGGATTGTGTGACATTCCACATTACAGGAAGTCAGACCAATGCTATCTTCTCAGAAATATATATATATATATATATATATATATATATATATATGTATGTGTATGTGTGTATATATATATATATATATATGTATGTATGTGTATGTATG